>DWPV01001688.1:0-19656 GCA_018251915.1 Urbanus proteus proteus
GCCCCCCGACCAGGTGGACTGATGACCTGAAGAAGACAGCGGGAAACCGCTGGATTCAAAAGGCACAGGACCGGTTGGAATGGCGCTACTTAGGAGAGGCCTATGTCCAGCAGTGGACCCCAAAGGGCTGATGGATGGATGGATGGAATTCTCACATTTTATTAGAAGGGTGTAGATGCCACCTGATTTATATATCAGGCAATTTCCTTCGTCGCCAAGAGTAACAACAAATCTATGATTAGCGTTAGGTAGAATGCCTATTTTTAATGTAGTTGATTACATTTGTACTTCAGCGACAGTAGTAACTATCATTAGGTAGACAGTATACTTACCATGACAGAAAGAGACTACAGGAAGTGGCAAGTGGGCGAATTGAGGCGACTTCCAGTATGATCAGCTTAACATACTTAACGTCAGTGTTTGCTAGTCATTCAGACACAAATTTTCTTTTGTGGGTTGTAAATTGTTTGTTAAACTTTGTAAACGTGCCTCATTTATTGTTGACAACAGAGAACTAATAAAAATGCAAGTTTCCTAGTAAGAGTACGATTAGGTATTTATATCTATGTGTTTGTTTTTGTGAAAGCAGTTTTCATACTAATCAGCTCCTATTCCACTTCCCCTTCATTCTTTTTGTTTCACCAGCATTTGAAAAGTAAATCAATAAACATGTCGCGAAATTGACAGGGCGATAAAACAAAATAAACATATCCCACGGGAACCGCACATTTTCCCGGGATAAAAAGTATTTATGTCTGCATCAAATTTCATCCAGATCCATTCAGCTGTTCTTATGTTATAGAGTAACTAACATCCATCCATCCATCCATCCTCACAAACACTCAGCTTTATAATATAAGTAAGATTAGTGAGATAAGATTGTTAATAAAATTGTCATATTACTTTGAGTTAGTAGAATAACTTAAGTGGTTAGGTATATTATATTAGAAATGATTTCTTAGTTTAAATTATATGAGAGTGGGCAGATCAGGCTTCTCAATTTTTTTTTTTAATATCTTTTACAGGACATTGAGGGTGCTAAGGACTACTTCAAAAGAAAAGTACAGTTTGTAACAGAACAAATGGAAAAGATTCAAATGATGGGCGTAGAAAAAACTAAAGTACGAGAGGCTATTTGTATGATGTTGGAAATGAAGATGCAAGCACAGGCACAAGCACGGAAAGCCTCCACCTCATAACAATAATTTTGTACTATTTACTAATTTGCTTGCTTTTAAGTGTTTAATCCCGCAATAACATTAATATCACGTACATCCAAAACAATGCATTTGTTTTATACTTTTTTTAGCATGTCATGGCTGTCCGGATACCATATGAATATTTTTCATGTATAGACAGTTGATACTAGTTTTTGCAAATTATAATAATATTCAGATTACTCTTAAAAAGAGTGGCAACTTCCAAATATTTTTATTTGACTAACAGTAATTGACAAAATTAAAATGACCAGTTTTAAATTTACAACCAATATGTACTTCAATATGTACTGCACTGTAATGTGTAATTGTAGTCTTTTTAATATACATATTATAATTATTGCTGTCAATAAAAGTTAGTCAAATATTTATGTGTTTGGGAACCAAAGTATGTTATTAAATGATCACAAAATATACAGGTATTAATTGCCATTTTGTATGATAAACTTTTTTGTTTGAATGAGCGAAAAATAAATTATTAAAAGTATTTAACAAATTATTGTGTATCATTTTTATATTACTTTTTATTGAATATCCGATAAGTACCGTGTAGTGTCGGTCATGGTGTCGTAGGAGACGACTAAGGGACAAATTCCAAAAAAGGGACAAACAGCTGCGTCAGATAGTTACAGGATGTTATGATGATGATGTACCTGGTGCCAGAGTCGGCCTTAGTATGCATGCACTCTGGTCTACTCACATAATTGCCCCGAGCTAAACATACATTTAAAGCTATTCATAAATTGGTTATATTATTATAAAAATGAAGATATAGCGTTTTTTTTTTACTTGCGTTGGTACTCGTGACATCCCTTGGGCTCCGGCGCCCTGAGCGACCACCTGGGTTGCCCCCTAAAGCCAACGCTGTCTGGCGTGTTACCAATAGTTACCACACCTACCTATGTAACACACCGGGTGTGATAACTATTGGTAAAAACTGTCATTTTCGACACCCTATGTTTACCAGTGGACTTCAAAGGGCAGAAGAATGATAATAAAAAGTAATAATCCATATTGGCTCGGTATGATCTTCTACTGACCAGTCCTACCATCGATGTTTTAAGTGCCGCATTATGTTCCTTGCAAGATGTTTCTTTTCTATTCAATTAAAATATTAATAGAGTTGTTATTTATTTTACTTAAACTACGTATATATGAGCTTTTTTATTTATATCCTCAATGTAATAAGCAAACAGTGGGTAGGTAGAGTTTGCACCGATTCTTCCTGGATATCTTTTATATGGGCTTTAAGAGGTCCTTGTCATGGATTATGTGGATATAAGGGTTAATAAAATACAATCATGCGACACCAAATTATTTTTATTTTATAGGCCAAAATGATAGCGCTGGTATCTACATAAGTCGCTTAATAAACTATCTTAATGTTTATTTATCTACATTATGTCTTAATACTCACAAAACAATATTAACTAAATAAGGCAACGACTATTCCTTAATTTTGTTAACCATTTCTAATTATTTGAAATGAAATGTTAATTTAAAATTTTTCATGAACACGTGAAAAGGTGTTTACATACACAATATAAATGTTTAAAAAGTGGGCGAGATACGAAATTTACATCTATTTTAACTGCAGGTACGTACAATTGTAAACAATGTTATAAGCCAGATAAATACGCTATTTAAGAGTAGGTAATGATGTCTCGGAGATCATAATATGACCCTTGCCATACGTATAATATTTAATTCAATAGTGCCTATGACAAGTATTTATAAAGATTTTTATTACAATTGGATGACCATCACAAAGGTACTTACAATGTTTGCCAGTTAATGTTACTCGTTAGTTTTGTGGCCAAAGTTAAGAGCACCTTATCCATTCTTATGTATGTATTAATAAAATCATTTGTATTATTATTCTAATAAAAGTAAAAGCTAGTAAATATTTACATTTTGTTACATTATTCCTTAATCCTTATTATAACATATTGTATGTTTAAGTAAATCGTACAAATAACAAAAATGTGATTATACCAACATGAAAATTATCGCCTCCGGCAATATCAATCACTTCAAAACCGTAACCTTTAATAAAAGTTCATTCTTTTATACATGTCACAATGATGTTCATGAGCTGAACATCATTACACGAACAGATCACTCGCCTGCTCGGCGAAGTCCTTATCTCAAATGGTGTAATACTCCGGTGCAAAATCATTTGCGAGGTTGCTAAGAAAATGGAAATCGGAAGAAGAGTTAGAATTATCGCCTGCAGCGGGCGCTGCGTGGGTAGCTTCATAAAACTGTTGGAAGGAGCCGTACCCGTCCGCACATTCACCAGCGCTGTACGCCTCCGCTGTTACAGGTCCTTGTGGGTTACTTGGCCCGTAAGATGGAGCCGTCGTTGAACCACTTTGTGGGCCTCCATATGCAGTTGTATCGTAATATGCATTTTTCCCATACTCATTACCGTGAGCATTCTTTTGATTCTCACCACCGTAGTATCCATGTGCATGATCGTGCTGTCCACCCTCATGGTAGTGATAGCCATAGTGACTATTTGGATAAGCCATGTGTTCCCCTGGATATCCTTGTGGTTGTTCATATCCGGGATGACCATATCCCACTTGTTCTTTACCGTACGCTGTATAACCATAATTTTGATAGATTTCATGAGGATAGGCTTGCCTGGATCCATTAGTTGATCTGGCAGATGGGGACCCATCTTGCTGTCTTGTGTGCTGTTGATTTCGAACGTAGGCATGTTGATCGGCGCCCTGTATTGCAGGACCATAAGCTTCATACGCTCTATTACTTTGTTGGTATTGTGTCAATTTGCCTACGAATTGCTTGGAATCCATTCGAAAATCGGGATGGGGTACAAATTGACCTGGAGGTGCATTACCTCTAATAACGTAGGGAGGCATAGCATTTGGTACTGTTTGTGTGTGCGGTTGAGTTGCTGACGCGTTGGGCGGTGAAGGTCGGGGATAATGACCTAGTGGGCTTTGATGCATGCTGGAGGGGGTTCCTGGAGTCGACGACGGTGTGAGATTGACTGAAGAAAATTTGCCACCATCCGGCAATCCAGCAACTACAACAAGACCATCTTTAGACGAGGACGGCGATACTTTACAACCGTTGGCGTCTAATGACGGCGAGCGTTTTCTTGATTCTTGCTTAATTCTCTTAGCCAAGTTTCTTGGAGCTACAACAACTGCGCTATTAGCAGGATGTTCATCTCGGGAGTCATCCTCAGCCAATTTGTCCAATGACGATGACGAAGCAACACTAGATGCGCCGTCACTTGCAAAACTATTGTTGTTCGTGGCGCTTGGAGTGTTATTGTTCCTTGTGCGCGAAGAAAGCTCTGGCAAATCTTCAGTCGGTGAACATAAGGCGCCCGGTGGCAGTTCACAACCTTGGCAACTCTTTTTGCCGGATAATGGGCCGTCATCGTCAAGGAATTTGTCAAGTCCAGTTTTGCTCTTGCCGCCCTCTGAAGTGGTAGAGTCCTTGTCGTCACCATCTTCACTTTTACTTAAAGTCTGTCTTTTGTGTTTCATACGTCTATTTTGAAACCATACTTTTACCTGAAATAGAAATTTTCTGTATTAGTTAAAAAATAATGGTAATCCCAAATTTGGAGGAAATTAAGGCTAACGGTGTTGTAAGGTAGACTATAATTTAAGATTTTGGGGACTAAATGCATTGATGCAACGCAATGATTTCAGCTTTCAGATAGGATCTACTCGAAAGTTCTTCAGTAGGTACTGTTTATAAAATTAATGATTGTTGATTCTATCTTTTTTTTGAGTAGCTCATCGATCAATTAATGTTATCAGTAGTAGGTAGAGCATTAGGTACTTTTCAGGGGATGAATAACTATTGAACTTTTATATCGAAATTCTCTATTAAGCTGTGCCTTAAGTTTCACATCATATCTAATTTAAAGGTCTGCAGGGCCAACATAAGGTCTTCAATCGATAAAGGTATTATTTTTATAGATACCTACCTGTCTCTCAGTGAGGTCGAGAGAGGCAGCTATTTCGATCCTCCGCGGTCGACACAGGTATTTGTTGAAGTGGAATTCTTTTTCCAACTCCAACAACTGGGTGTTTGTGTAAGCAGTTCGAAGTCTACGTGGGAGGCCATTTTCTGAAACAAAAACAGATGTTATAATAATTATAGCAGGATAAAAACCTATCGATATCAACGTAATTGCCGCGTCGTAATATCTCTTAAAACCATTGTTTTATTACGCTACATTTTTCTACTTCGTAATAGTCTATTAAAAGGTACCTTGATACTTGCAAGGTAACATTTTCTAGTATTACATAGTTTTGCATAATGAATTACAATTATAGCAGGTCCCTAGACATTTACGTTATGTACCTGGTAGTTACATTTTATATCATCGCATTATTAAATGCTATGTTTGATGTTAATGTGTATTATTCCTGGAAGCATTAAATAACAGGGTTGTGAGCGGCTCGCGGGTGCGCTTTCCTTTAATGTAATAACTTGATCGCATGTCAGAGTACCGCCCTTGACGCCATTGTGTCGAAACAGTTCTTTTTATTTTACCACAAATACGAATTGGAATTCGAAATTCAAATTACAAAAGGGCGGCGAATAATGGGGCGATCGCGTTCGCGTGACGATTTCGTGCCTGGCATCGTGTGTATTCGTATTATAATTAGGGCATTTCGGGTCGTTCTTGTTGTGTCGGAATAAGCACTGAAATGGGTTGAAGGAACGCATACATTATTTGGCAAGTTTGGGTGGCGCTTGGTTTGATTGACGTGGCTCGTCAGGTTTCGCTTTTGCCATTGGACGGGAGCAGCTGTCAATCAAACGGTAAGTAGGACTAGTTACGCATGGTTGCTAAACCGCCCTAAAGTTTTTGAATAAAGTAAATATTAGGTCCATGTACAAAAACTGTTATTGATTTCCTTTTTAATAGCACTTAGGTACTTAATGATTTACTTCATAGTTAACTCTATACGAAGGTAGGTACTACGTAACGAATTTATAATTATTTTAATTGGAATTCGACGATTATTATTGTTAGGTACGATTCAGAATCGATTTAGGTAGGTATATTTATCAAGATCATAATAATAATAATAATTTGCAGTTCACTGAGCCTGAAACTCGATGGACTTTGGTCAGCCCCTAGAATGAAGGATATTCAAATTTAAGTAGGTACAATAGATAACAAAAGTGCTTCCAAGCTACATGTTATATGAGGATCTAAATAATTCTGTTTCCTTGCAAGTAGGTACCTATTTTGTTATTAGTAACGTCTTGCTAAATTATTAAGGAAACAAAATTGTATAACTCTATTTCTGCCTACCTATCAATTTTTGGTTCTATTTCCAAAGGTATAAAGCATCCATCCATCAGCCCTTTCTGATCCACAGTTGGACATAGACCTCTATTGGATCTTGCCAATATTCACCGCGACTAGTATGCGTTTTGGTGACCGGCGTACTGCAGTAGGTCAGTCCTAATTACACAGGAAGACTGCTGCCCATCTCCTGGATTTTGTCTGTCAGTCCTTCTACGATTTCCAGTGAAAACATTGAGTGGACAATGCAGGTTATCTATTAAAGGTGCTCTCATAAATGAATAAATGAAAAAGAATTCATCTCCGTCGCTTGATCCTACACTTATTTCAGCGGATTTGCTTACTATTTTCATACTTCCATGCTTTTATTCTTGCAGATACTTATATGTACCTACAACAATATTACTGCTAGGTGGGGGTAGTTTTTGCGTGTTATATAGTGCTCTATTATGCGCGCTCGAGCGCCACCGCGTATAATGTTCACATTATCACGATGTGTCGTTCTTATGGCCACTGGTAAGGTCCAAATTTATTTTTTCCTAGTACCTAACTGTTAGTTTTTTGATTAAGTTTTCATATTAATAAACATAGAAAAAAGAAGTAGTAGTACAAACTTATTGCATTTAATTCAGAATGCCATATACCTACTTTTTGCACAAAGCTTACCTACTTACTACAAATATAAATTGAACTGTCTAATGAGATTTTTTTGGAAACACGACAAAAATGTGTCTTGATCACACTTTACCCCTAACATTTTTAAAGTCTCAAATATGTTCCTCCTTGTCCAACAAGGAGGCAATAAATGGTGTTTAAGTGGTGTTCACTCGTAACCCTGCACTCGCCGACTTGGGATAGGCAGGGTCGAAGATTTACGGCGGATTAAGGGTCACTTACATTGTCAACAGTCCGCTTGTCCGCACTTAATTTGATAATATCGCCACCCTTGTGGTCATTGAATTATTACTGCCACTTATGCAGTTTTTACCTGAGATATTTCAGGACATAAATCTCATTTATCTCATCTCTTGTAAGCGCGATAATTTTCTGTCATAATTTTATGGTTTTAATATTTTTATTAGGTACCTACTATATTTGTTTAGTCTGAGCAGATTCATAAAATCTAGGACCTCTCAAATGACATATTCTGAAGGTGGTCTACATCGATATGATTATGTTTCATTTATGATGGTAGGAGGTACCGTAATAGGTAGTAGTATAAAATAAATAAAATTGAAGTGTCGGTTTGTGATTTCAAAATAATATGTTTTTGCTCAATGCATATGAAAGTAGTTATACACGATGCCTATAACGAAAATGCAATTAAATTTTTTGTAAAATGTCACAAAAAGGTTTTAAAGAAATTCACTTTCTTCTACCAAAAGTCTAGTTAGTTAAACCAAATATATTGCTCAGAGCAAATGTATCTTAGTAGTAAAGAAGCGAAGGCTAAGCGTGGAAAGGGTTGCAAGTGTAAATTATTAATGCGGTGGGCAGTGGGTGGTGGCTGTAAATCTATAAAAATGACACGAAAAAGAACTATTTTAAAGATATTTACTTTCTCCCACCAAAGCGAAGTTAAACCAAATATATCTCAAACTAACATGGCTTGGAGCAAACGTATCTTGGCAGTAAACAAAGCGAAGGCTACGCGCGGAAAGGGTTGCAAGTTTAAATAATTAATCAACAGCCGGTAAGGATTAATGCGGCGGGCAGTTGGCGGTTGGATGCCATTAGAGCGTTCGATGCCCCACTAAATGTTGCGGTCGCATTACTCGTGTCCCGACATATGGCCAAGGAGGGAGCTTTACGGAAATTAAGTATCTCCTAGTTTTACTCTTAAAGACTGTTTTGTTTTGAATCATTTGAAAATGTTTTAAATTACTTGATTTTAACATTTTGATGGATGGTAGAGCGAGTATAGTTCAACCGAGAAGGTACTACTACCTTCTATCGTGAAACAGTTCTTGTCTCGGTGGAAGTGTGTGGTTACCTTCTTAATCCTCAGGAGTAGCAACACAACTGTTAATATTTCAGAAATATGATTTGAAAATTGAATTTGATGTCGAATTGCTTTTATCTTTATCTGCGATGTAGCGATAGGTACCTACTTACCTGAACTCAAATGTCACGTAATTCTGTCACTTTAGATTCATATATAGCGAGGAGGAAGGAACATTAAATTGTTAAATAGATAAGACATTAAAATTAAGTTGAACTTTAACCTCTATGAGAGATATAGGTATTCTATACAATACCAATTTTACCAATTTGCATTTAGCTAACGTGGTGATAGATTTGAGAGGAAATATGTGCCCAGCAATGGGATAGTAATGAATCTACGAAGACTCATCTACTACATCTTTTCAGGGTAAACGTCGCATTGTAAAGCATACCTACCCACCCATACTCATAAAAATGATTTTGTAAAAAAAGACAAAACTTAGTGTGAAACTAAGATAAGCCACATAACCTACTAAGGCTTAATTCCAAAAAGAAAAGTAATGTAAGTATAAATTATACAAAAAGCTAGTGTAGCGAGTGGCGCGTGCCACACACTGCCTCCGCTTGATAAAGCACCAAACATTTATTTTGAATGTTGAGCTGCAACAGAAAGTTACCGAGGGAGGAAGTTGGGTAAGAAATATTACGTTATGAGGTGTGAAAGGCATAAATGTAAAAATTCAATATTTCAAAGGCAAAAGTAAATTTTTCCGCAATTTCTTGCCAACAATGTTGGGGTGCTACGAACGGTGTACTGATAGCGTACTTAGCGTGTTTGCATTCTAACGGATTACATGTACGATTACACATGTTTCCTTTTTAATAACATATTTAAATTGTGTTCTTCTTACTCTAGACATAAGTTTTTTTTGTCGTATCGAAGTAGGAATTGAGCATGAAGTCCACCTGATGGCCATTGCTGTTCATATACATGTTTCCGAGCCAAGATACGATAAAAATCTTACTTGAGGTCGACTATAGGTGTGTTGATACCCCTGAGGACTAACTTAACATCTCGAATATGACCTCTTCGATTTAAAACCTTAGTCTCCTCCTGAAATAACCACAAGTGGGACGAGTAGACCATTATTTTTAAAACATCGTTTACCAATCATCAAGAAAAGCAGGATTTATGCTTGCGGTCGTTTACTGAAACATTGTTAGGTATTCCTAGTACCTAAATAGAAATCCACAGTCGCACCACCGACACATATTTACTTTAAAAGTAAATACCTACGTACCAGTGTAAACATTTTTACATACCAAAAATGTATCACATACCTAGGTAACCCTTATGAATATCTGCTAAAGTTATATCAAACATATCATTTCTTTTGATAAATAAATTGTTCTGATACCGTAAAACAGTGCAATCTCAACAGTAAACCAGCTTAATGCGGTAGATTAATGAAATTTCCGCGTTGACGGAATCGAACCGGGGTCCTCGGGGACAAGCTGTCAAAGTTCCAAACTTGCACCGTCTGCGCGACAACTTTTAATAACCTTCTGTATCAGCTAAATGGATTTGGGAGCTGAACCTTCACTCATTACGTTTTCACCCAAATTGTACGCAACTTTGGCATTACCGAATTAAAAAGGAAATTGTTGTCACGCGACGTGCAATGCAATTAAGTTATTCTAACTACAAAAGTAATAGGCCGCAATATGTGTAACTATACTTATGATGACAAATTTTTAGATTTAATATTAAAAAAGCAGTGTGCTGTTTATTGCTATCATGGTTAGTCATATGTAGGTACAGATAAAAAATCTAAAAAGTGTACACAGGAGGAACTTAGAGGAGAAGAATTAGAATTTAGAAGAATTTAGAATCAAAATGCACGTGTACGTTATAAAATGTTCTAAATTTAAATAATGTTAATTAACAAACCTTAACAATGCTTGCTGTGCATTACCTCCTTGCCTTGCAAATATCTTCTGATTTAGGTACGTAAGTGTTAAATTATGGCACTAAATGTATTGTGACATTGTTTAAAAAAAAAACCCGTTTTCCAAGTTTTGGTTTTTCAGTTACCTCCAACGAATAACACAAGTATTTAGCACAGCTGTTCAAGGATTTTATTGTTCAGATAAGACAGTTGTTATCGTTTACCCCTAGAAGAAGGCACTGGGACCATCCCCCGCTCAGATGTAATTGAACCGTCTTAGATCTGTCTCGGGTAATCCACGCTTATAATTGATGCGACAATGTCAAATAGGCCCCGATACAGCTAATCGGAAAAATACAAATCCGTATCAACATGATCGATTGGTACTGTCACTTTAATAGATAAACAAAACATTTGGTACCGCGAATTGGGCACGAGATTGTTTTATTGTTTATAATTTATTGAATCGAATTAGAATGTAAGTACAAATTAAAACAAGAAAGGATAATTTTGTTTTGGATAAAGTAATTATATTTTTTATCGTTAAAATTAATAGGTATTTATACTATTTATTGGTACTACCTATATGTAATACGTTGATTATGTAGAGTCGATGTAAGTACCTATGTTGATACGTAACAACACATACACGAAATTAGATATACATATTGTGTTATATTAAGTTTTTGTAAAGTTAATAAAAGATAAGAGGTGCACACATACATAATAATACTTACATATAATGAATTCTAATGCTCAGAGTAAAATATTTTATTAATTATATAGCATTGTTTAACCCTTTACTGTTCCTTTATTGAGCACGAATGTCCTAGAATAAGCCATAATATTTAAAAGTTAAATTTTATAACATTTATAAGCAGCTATGCTTTCACATATTTTATGGAGTTTGTTAACTGCGACCTTTACTATCTTTATTAGGGCGGTGACAATAAAGCGACTCTTGGAATATGCAAAGCGCTTAAGACTGGTGGTATTTAATTGCCCTTGAAAGGGGCGACAAAAAATAAACGGCCGATATAAATAATGGTGCACTTTTCATAATCGCAATTGTCGCCGGGAGAATATTTAGTGCGCAGTAAAGGCGTCCCGATTGTGATCCCGGGGGATGTGGGGGGAAGGTTAATAGTTGGGGGCGAGGTACTGAAGATGCACTGTGTAAGATGTGGTCTGGGATTGAAATTTACAGGTAATAGATTTTTTAAAGGGACATATTATGAACATTCTTTATTTTATTTTCTGATTTATAATTTACATGGTACTGAATCTTATATTTATTATATTATTATAAGATTAGTGTAATAGGCAGCGTAGAAGCATTAAAATAATTGTTAGTCAGTACCTGATTTTTTTAAAAGTTTATTGTATAGTAGGTATAGTATGTAAGTATCTGTGTAAAATATTCCTTAGCTGTAAAAATTACATTTGATTAAAATGTCTATGTGGTATAATTTTAATCACAAACAAAAAATACCATCTATTGCAGGCCCCACAAAGAAGTAAGGAAAGGATGGCGTCGGGGAATAAATTTTATTTATCAAATAAAAAGGATGGCGCGCTCGTTTTTCACTGCTTCGGGGACATTATCGCTTCTTTTAATTATTATCCCGCCGATATTCGCGACTATGCCTCAGAATGGAATTTTTTCTCATATACATTCAGGTATGATAATAAGTACATACATATTTAGATTAAGATAAAATGTCATATAAGTATGTAGATAGATGTTTCCATACCTGCAGACTACTTATAGTTTAATTCGAACAACAATTATTAGATTAATATTTTAATATGTTCTATTCAAAGTTAAATCACTAATTACCGAGCAATTATTAAAAAAAATGAACGTTAACACAAATGTACTATGTACATATGTTATCTTATTATCAATTAAAATAATTAAATCATACAAGATTTTAATTTTTCTTAAGTTAAACATTAAAAAGCAAGTCCGATATTCAGCAAACGCATAGCTAAAGATCTGGGAAAATGTACAAAAACATGTTTAAAATACTGTTTTACTATTCCAGAGGGATAGAAGCATAAATTTGGAGTTGAGATTTGGTTGAATGTAATTATGTGAATAAAACGGCAAACATTTTAATTCGGTGGCAGTAAGGCGGCTCGCCCTACCGGCCCGTAGGAAATGAAGGAAAAAAGCGCCGGAAGCTGCCCCCTCCTCCCTCGGTTTGTGGTTTTTTAAATGGAAATTTATTGTTAAACACTTCGTCAATGCGTTTAAGTAAGCGTCTTTTAAGGAATTTTAGCTACTTTGCTTCTTACCGTACGCTGTTGTCCACTTTAATGTTTTATAGCGTTTTAGACCTTTTATAAAGTCGACTGAAAATTTGGAATAATAACAATGCCCACGATCTAAAGATTAAAGATTTTTGCATACCTGCAATTTGTAATAGTTATATAAAACCCATAGAGCCATATAAAGCGAAAATATTAATCGTCTATTATCTCGATTTACTTCTTTAATTGTCATATTTTCTATCACCGACAGCAAGCGAGTTAATAAATAGGCGGTAGGGGTAAGTGAACTCTTGCAAAACTCTGAGAGGAGTCCATAAAATTTACTTCAACTGTAAAGCTGGTCCGTTCCCCACAATTGAAAAGCGCGAGGGAGCGGGCCGCGCAGATAGGGCACTTACTGTAAAAGTTAAAGCTAATTGCCCTTAAGACATATTTTTAATTTCATTGCCCATTCCTTCTTTCTTAGTGTTTGCCGGAGTTCACTAACTCGTGGTCGCCGTCTGACAAGCCGAGGGTAGCGAGTAATTGCCATTTTTGTAAGATAAGGTCACAATTTAAATGTCGAACATATTTTATGTGTTTAGGAGGGAATGTTCTTTTAACCGTTAAAAAAGTTCACGTGGCGTGGGAGTCTTGCCTCAAAGTTTTATTTTGGTTTGTATTCAAATCCCAATAGTAATATTGAAGCACGTGGCTCGAAGCGGTGGCCGGTAGCCGCCGTCGCCTTTATGTTCGTTTCTCCACATCCATTCATTCTGTCATTTCATTTTCATAAATGAATCATTCTTCATTTGAATTCGGCTCGGAATTGTGAGGTTTTTTTCTTAAGCCGCTGACCTGCCCACCGTGGGGGTCGCCGCAATGACTGATGATATTATAATGTTTTATTTTTCTTTAATATTCTTATCACTAACTATTGTGGCCGCAAGGCGGCGAACATCTGAGCGGGGAATGACTGAGTTTGTGGAGATTATACGTAGAAGATCAGATTAGCTTTTTACAAGTCTGTAAAGTTAATCATCGATACTCGGCAAGGTGAATGTTTCATTTCGAATTAAAATATATTACTTAGCTATATCTAACGACCTGAACTCTTAGTAGGGTTTTAGGTTAAAGGTTTTTCTGTAGCATATTAAATTCTCGATTACCGAGTGTCCATATTCCCATCATTTAGCGCTTTCTATCAGTGAGGCGGCAAGAAACTGTTTAGCGGGCGTGACACAGAAGTCAACTGTCAATAGATGTCGCTGACAGCTCTGATGAATGAGCGCGACCGTTAGAAAGGTACATGCGCCTGCGCGCTTCGTCTCGTCATTAGCTTCATTCACACACGGAAAGATTAAAAGAAACAACCCGAGGCTCCCTGATACAACGAAGCGGAAGTCTATACAGGCAATGCTATGCAACATATCTATGAAGTTTAAAGGTATTTCGATTTTGAATATCTACGGGTTCCGTTTAAAATTGTATAAACTTTTGAAACTATAATTGCTTTTACAAGCTTACCAATTCCATCCTTAATCTAATACGTTTAAACGAGCAATCGATCAACCATCTCGGGAATGGCTCTAACGTTTTTCTTGAAATTTTGTATTTGGGGAGTTTCGGGGGCTAGGTTTTATTTCCAAAAAACATGATGTACTAAAAAAAAACACCGAGCAAAGCTCGGTCATCCAGGTACTAGATACATATATCAGTAATATTATAAGAAACGAATAATGTAAATAATTTTTTGGAAGTAATTAGCCCATGTGGGTTATATGGCATCTCATATGTACCTAGTATTAATACTACCTATTCACAAAATTAACTCATTTTAAATTAAAGTAATGTATTGGTTATGATGTCTATTTCATGTTTTATCCTCGGGACGGCTTTATAAATTTATGGATTTACTATTCATTCATCAAAATCTTTAGCAAGTAGATATTATAAATAATGATTAGGCAAACGTTATAACAAAGTAGCGAACAATTTGTTACACAAAATCGTAG
The DNA here is from genome assembly GCA_018251915.1 of Urbanus proteus proteus. Classification (NCBI taxonomy): domain Eukaryota; kingdom Metazoa; phylum Arthropoda; class Insecta; order Lepidoptera; family Hesperiidae; genus Urbanus; species Urbanus proteus. The sequence goes on from DWPV01001688.1 coordinate 14,696, forward strand.
TAAACAGAGATAAAGTTTATCGTTGCAAGTTGCGCAAAAAGCTGTAAAACAAAAACCGACGATGCCTCGGGGTCCCGCCTGATATTGATATGAGTGACTTGCAGTTACCGCCCTTTGTCGAATAACGCCGATGCCATGGACAACTACCCCAGTCTCCCCAACCCACCGCTGTTTGCTTAACAAACATTGTCATTACAAACATTTTACCTACTTACGACCTAATCTTACTTAAGTGTCGAAATAACACCCTGAAATAACCATCACAATCTATCAAATTTTATTTGTTGTTCGTGATTCATGGTCATGGAAATAAACCTAAATGTCTTTAGTTAGATATAACATTATTATGAACGCTTTTATCGGTCATTTTATTGACAACACGACATACCTACATGGAAATTTTAAAGATCTTGTTTATTCAGTAACATGTTTTATTTCTGTAGAAGCAGGAATGAACTCCATCAACTAACGTTAAAGACCTTAAATGTCCGTAAATCTTATCAGGCGACAGTAACGGGACATTTGGAAAGTTTGCGCAGCCACAACTGGGACTGAAACTGCCACGATGTCCATAAACAAGTGGACGTGGCGTGGAATATTCAAGAGGAAAGTTGGTCCAGTTTGAGTCCACTCAATGGGGTAACACTTGCATGGAACGGCCGGAGTTGGGGCGTACATCATGCCACATGTATTGTCCCCTTAATGAAGCTAGTTTGCGATGATAGTCTAAGTTATTGTTATCTAAGCGCACTTTGATAGCCTTAACCGCTTGACCACTCCTTAAAGGTATCTTTGAATTTGACCATAAAGTGGAATGGTTGTCGAAGTTTAGTGTTTAATGGTTTTCATGTGCATATTAGTCAGTTTATGTACGTTACATATACATACATGACTAAAACATGTTAAATTTAAAATGATACTTATGTGTATTTTACGTGAGATATATCTACATTTTACAAAGGTTTTAGAACCACTATTATTTAGGTAGGACCTATTCTCTATGAAGGTAGTTACTCTTGTCTATGATCTATTGACATCACATAAACAGTAAGGTCAAACTTACAAAAATATCAGATATAATAATTATTCCATTTAATGGCGTTCCAATAATATTAAGGCCCTGTAATGAAAATACAAGAAATACGTAAAAGATAGAATATTTATAAGAATATAGATTGACATGTTATAGCTATGTACATACTACCCAAAAAGTTCCACAACACGCAAGTGCGGACAAAAGTTTCTCGAAACGATCCAACTGTGAATATGAATCCTATTATTTGCTACAATGAAAACTTCCTTTGTAACACATTGTGAGGCCTCTTCGTACAAGTGTGAAGGAAGGAAATAACACGAAATGTTTCTTTGAATATAACATAGAGATATATCTATCTATACCTTCCTAGCGGTACATACCTACTGCTCTCTAAAATGTGATGCGATTGCGATATATCATTTGTAGAACTCTATCTTTATTATCTTAGTTGTATTTTAATGATTTTAAGAGGTTTCTGATAATGTAACATAATACTAGGCATAAGTATCTCTTAAATGTCTGAAAGTTAGCTTAGAGCAGGGTTTTTTTTTTAAAATTATGCCGCGACTACTATATAAAAGCGAGAGATTTAAAATTGAAAAAAAAAACTACCAAATAAAAACATTTGACTGAATTAGTAAATAGAGAAAATAATCAGCAAAATACGTATTAAATAATAAATAGAAAAGTGGAACGAAACGAAACGTATATGAGTGAGATGATTTATGTAAGTAAATAATAATTATTAGTTTAAAATTTACCACATGTCTTGATCAACTGTATCTTTTTAGGACATATGCGATAATGGTCTCAGACTATTTAAAATTAAAATGAGACATGTCTACCAGTCGCGCGGTATATCTAAACATGTATAAAATCAACAACGTCGACAAAAGTTCACAGCGTGTGACAGTTCTGTACTCGTCTGTCACCACGACGTCCGACGCTCCGACGGTGCCTAGCGGATACGTCGCTGTTTTTACACGTCTTTTCTTAAAACAAACACCACTGTCACATGTCAATAACACTGATAGTCTGATATTATTGATATACATGCCTATGACACGTGATGACATTATTTACTTCTGAAATAAAATGCCAGATGTATTTATGAAGTTGATGCTTCGCTATTTTAAGTTAAATTAAAGCGACTTTTCATTAAGCTGTACGTAGTAGTAGTTGTAAGAAGAAGCTTGTAAGAATTGACCGCCGTTGAATACTTTTAAGCGTTGGCAATAAAAACCTTGTGTACCTTAAATACGTTTTTTTGCAGTACAAACATCGTGTAAGCTAGAAACGTGTAGTACAATGTCATGAGAAACTGACGTAACACGTTCTACTTTAATACACCATGATGGTAATGATTTAATGTGATAATTTAACTAATTCGTGGCGCATAATTCAACCTGAGAACCAGGCTACACTAGTATAGTGATTAGTAATATTTGGGAATATGTCTTAGAAAATATTTAGTACATTTAACACAATTACCTATACTAAATATGATGAATATTGATATTTTCGTCGTGATTCTGCGTCGTAAATAACATGTTTTTTTAATGTTTTACAGAACTCATTACACGTTTCTTATCAATATCCAATCTTCAATCTTGGCTTAAATCAAAAACGTGTATGCGTAAAGAGGTATCATATTGACTTTCACCGATCTTGATGTTTGTAGAGTAATGAAGTGGCAAAGAGAGCGAACCGTCTGCCTATAAAGTTTCTTGCTTATTTTTTGTCCGAGGCTAGATTGCTATCCAATAACCTACTACGCGCAGCTACTAGCGCTTATATACTACTGCATACGTTGCATGAACTTGCATGCTGTTAGAAAACCTGTCTATAAAATTAGATATGTGTTAAAGTACATACTCGTATTTATACAAAATAATAAAAATTGAGTGAGAAACTGATTGATGCTAAAATAGAGGACACTATGGGAAGTAACACGATAAAACATGGGTTATTTTTTAAATTACTTCATTATAGTTTTAAAGAATTTATTCTCAAAAAAGACAACAAGTCACTTACATGAGAACAGGGTTTACATAGAGATTACACAATTCGTTCCTTACTGATAGATAGGTGGGAATATCGTCCGATGCATCTAATTATTTGCGTAACAAATTATTATATTTTTTAACATACGTAATCAGCTACTTTTACTTTAAATACGTTTGACGGCGTTACATTTTTAATGGAAGACGGCATTTTATTGTAAAACTGTGCACCTTCAAACGTACCTAATCGTTTGATTGCCATAATTAGTTCGTGTTTTATTATAGGACAATGTAAAAAATCTATAAAGAAACGTAATGCCCACATTTATTTGCTATGCGTGCCTAGTACCTACTAGGTACCTACAGTAATCATTTGGCATTTGATTGATTACTTTATGTTTGTATAAACATAGAACTTTTGCGATCTATTGATAAAAAACCAATGTTATAGCGAATTGCTAATATTTGTATAGGAAATATAGGTTTTGTATTTAAATATTCACGACTCATAGTTTGTTGATTTTTTTATTTCCTATTCTATTATGGTTAATAATTTGTAACTATTATTTTTGAATTGCGTAAACTATAAACTTTATAGTTATTTATAAATTATATTCACTTGTATAATTTCAATAATGTATAATTTGAATAATGTATGTATTTCTGTTTTAATATTCTATTATACCCGATATATTTAACGAATATATACTTTGTATGAATCCGACAACACCCTGTACCGCAATGTTAGGGTCCGTTATTTGCTTTATAGTACAGTCTGCAAAAAACATAATCACCTACTAGTACCTACCTAGTATAAGTTACCTGATGTCCAAGTTACGTTTACAAGATGCTAATTCCCTTTAAGTCAATAGGTGACATGGTGCGCTAAATAATATTCTTAATCTAACGACCGCTGCATGCGTCAATGATATTAAAAACATAAACATTATTAAAGTGACTTTACTGTACAATAAAATTCTTACTAGATTCCTCAAGCTTAATACATGTTTACATTATCTCGTATCGTGTACATTTTATTCCAATGATTTGCGATTTTTATATATTTCGTTATTTGCTAACTCTACCATTGCCATGATGATTGTGCAAATAATATAATATTGTAGTGGATGGATATTATTATATCGCACATTTTTGGTGAATAGTATTATTCGTAAGATTAAAAATAATAATGGTTATCGTTTATTTAGCAAGAACAGAGTAATATTTTATTAAAGCTTTCAAATCATCATAGACTTCAAAACAAATTATATTGTAAATTAGGTATTGGTTTATTAAATTTCAGTTTTGATTGTTGGTAGCTATGAGTTGTAACGTTGGCAGCAAATTTTAATTTCACTTGACTACCATTTTCTTCCAATTTAAAGAAGTAACTTATCAGTCGAATAGACAAAGACAGCATGCTTAGTTACAAGTATAAAGAAAGAGACAGCAGATCATAAAAGAGGGAAGGAAAAATAAAACAGGGGAAGAAAGTTAAGCGTCCGTGACTTTTCAAGATTTTTTGGCGTTTATTTTTTAAAGTTTACGCTCGGTCGTTCTGTAGCGGTAGCGAGTATATAAAGCTGGCATTCTTTGATTTGTGCTTTGTCTTATTTTACCTTATATTTAACGGAACTCTGTAATAGGCAAATGCGATACATTCTTCGCTTATTTCTCTCTATAAAATTTGATTATGAAGCAAATTTGACATCAGTAGTAGGACTGCAAAGCATTTTTTTAAATACTATTTCTTCTTAACAACCCTAATTATTATAAATGCGAAAGTCCGTTTATTTATTTGTTTGTTTGTTTGTTTGTTTGTAAGGCCTTCACGCTTTAACTACACAACCGATCGTTATGAAATTTTGCACACACATTGCCGGGGGTCTGGAAAAGGACATAGGGTACCTTTTATCCCGAAA
>DWPV01001689.1:0-19655 GCA_018251915.1 Urbanus proteus proteus
AAAAATTTTAAAAACTGTTGTTTTGGCTTCTATTGCGTTAAGAAATACCCCCTATGTAATTTTTTTTTCGATATCTTAAATGTACAGACATCGACCTGTTACAATTTTATTATAAGTAGAGATGCGAATGTCCGTTTGTTTGTTTGTTTATTTATAATGCCTTCACGCTTTAATTTCTGAACCAATTTTTATGAAATTTTGAACACATACATAATAATATGTAGATAAGTGTCCAGAATAGGACACATAGTACCTTTCATCCCGAAAAAACGTAATACTCCCGGGGGATAGAAAAAAACTTTTTTACCTACAACCTAACTACTTTTACACCTCTTGATAGGAATGAATTAACTAAACTAACAAATACTAGAAGATTATAAAACTTGAACAACGATGTCGGTGTCTTTAATGTTCAAATATCAATATGTAAAGATACTTTCACCAAATAAGACTTGGTAGAAAATATCACAATTCAGATGGAGGCGCCAGAACTTATTTAGCTAGGCACGAACAGTGCTAAGTTGTGATTTATTCACGCTCAAACTTTCTAGACCCGACTCCAAGCTATTATATCTTGACCTATAAGCGAAAGTTTTTTAGTTATGTTCGAATTTTTTTCGTGGTTCGAAAGTTGGTTATTTAAATAGAATAAGTTCTGAAATTGTCCACGGTAGGGTTAGGGCATTAACTCTGCTGGAACTTATAAAGTTTTCGAAATTGCCTACATATTGGTTTTCTGTTTTCCTTATAAAATACTAGTCAATATGTTCTATCTTAGTAGGCGTGTAGTATTTATGTATTGGCGGCCTTTTGTAAATCGAATGTCTAGATTTTATTAATATTGAAGATAACGTGACGTGCTAATATGAAAAAGTATGGTAAAAATAATATATTCATAAGTATTTTTGTTCCCGAAACTCCTGTACAGAAATAGATCTATCTACTTAACCCTATAATTCCGAAATAGAACAACAAAAGAAAAGATTTAAGGAAGTTTATTATTCTTATAAGTATGTTTTATTCCATTGGCCTATCGTGTTTATTTATGTCTAAGGCTATCAAGATTCATTTTAGAAACGAAACGAAAAACCCCATCGATAATATCGCGAATAATGTTTTTTTTTTTGGACCTATGCAAAGGACGCAAAATTTAAAAAAAATGATGTTTTATTAAGCTATTAATGTTTAAATACTTAATTAATCAATATTAAATTATTAGTTAAAAATATAGTCCTTTTGTAAAACATACTTATCTATGATAGGTATATATTTTAAAAATCTTCTTGTGCCAAGAAAATTATAATAGTAACAATAATAAATATGTACTTGTGTTTTGCTTGTGTTAATATTGTATTCCTGAATGTTTTTATTCTGCCTAAATCTTGTCTATCCGAAACATTTTTTGTATTTTAATCTCTCTTGCAGAACCTTCGAGGCTTGTGTCCGTCTAGGTCGTATTATTAATGTTCCTCTACTCTGAATAATTACTCTTTTTTGCTCCACGTCAAGATGATAAAAATAAACCGCGTCAGCTAGTAATTAAATGCGGGGCAAACGAGCCAACAGACAATGTTTGTAAAATATGAAGTAGCGAGGGGTTGGTTGCGTTTTTATTTCGAAATTCATTTACATTCATTTTTTGTAGTGGCAACTTTAGGCCAAATTAACACGGGGTGGTTTATCAAAGAATGGTATACCTTACATGTGTGAGTTAAGGTATAAAGTTGATTGGGAAGGGATGTAATCTGTCAGACACCTCGTGAGGGACAGACACAATCGTCTGCAATTAAGTTGGCGGCTCGTTCAGTAATTAAAAATATGGTTAAAATGTGTATGAAAGAGTACTACATAAATTGAAAAGAATCAAAAACTTTGTCATTAACTTGTATTTTTCAGTATTATAGTTGTAGTTGAGTTTATATTTTTATTTAAATCAAAGCGGTTTTTTAGATGCGTATAATTACTAGATATCCAAATACTCCTGCAAGTCAATATCTATATCTATCCTAATAAATTTAATTTAAGTGTCTGTTTGTAAATTTAAAATATGACGTCATCTAGCGCCATTGAAGAGTGTCACTGTCAATTATATAGTCAACCGTCGAACATTTAACATCACATCGAAACTTTTCCATTTTTATAACAATTTACTGTTCATTATTATAATGGTTTAATTTCGAAACTTATTACATTTGAATTGTAGAATAAATCTTTTTTTTACACTTCTGGTCCTTAATTGCTTGCCCCTGACATCTACGCCACTGATAGTATCTACATTAAAATCTAAGAATTGTGCTAATAAAATAAAGCCTACTCCACCTTTAAAATCTACATGTAAGCCAACAAAACCTTAAATCTAATATTCTTAAAGTGAAAATGTAGACGAAGAAACAAGACCAAAACAATTAAAACCAGCGTTAACCTCAATACTCTTATTTTATTCAGAGTCAGAAATTCAAAAAGCTAAAACAGTGAATTTGAACCCAAACACGGAACCATAATCGTCATGAGTTGCCATAATCGCTCGCACATTACTAATCCGTGTGCGGAACGCTAATTATAAATGATTTAATGACAGAAACTGCTCATTTTACAGCGTTTTCATACTAGCGACGTTTTAAGAAGAACGAATTTTATTTGTGGGGTTTTGATTTTATGTTTATTTAGTACATATCAGACTATCTGAATCTAAGTAGTTAGTCGATACACATCTGTTAACAAACTAACTGCTGTGTTTTAGCTTGAAGGGTGTGGTAAGGGAGACATACTTATTCGAAGCGTTTCAACTTAGTCCTCAGGGGTAGCAACGCATTTGTGACCAATCAAGAAGTCTTTCTTGATTGGACACAAATGCTCTTATCTGGGGTTAGTTACAAATGGCCATGAGCGGTAGTGACCACTTACCATCAGATGAACTGCATGTTCCTATATTATCCTGTGTATATTAGCCAGTTGAACCATCAAGTCCGATTTAATGTCCACGATAGATGTGACAGCCTGGAAATATTATATTGATGCTTCGTATTAGTTATTGCACTAGTCATATAGTAAATAATTGGAATCGTCTGAAGAAACGGTTTGAAGGTGGTAGAACCCCTTGTGGTACAACTCCGGTGGTATCGTCACCACACACAGTTCTACTTTACAACGGTAGTGTTAAATGCTGCTGAGTTCATGAAGTTTGAAGGGTAAGTTAGACATACTGTTTTATTCTGTACATGGGTGCTACACAAACAGGTGGACATACATAAATAAATACACAAACAATCAGACCCAGAACAAAAAATGTAAATTCATTTTTCAAATACCTGTTTCACCGGAAATCGAACCCGGGACCCACTACGTTTCATACCGGTATGGTACAAGGTCGTCAACTTGCGTTAACTTAAACCTGCGCTAGTATGAAAGAGACGGTTAAGCGGCAGCTAAACGATCTAACTGCATGTCGGCTTAATAACTGCCTTTTTTACTGTTTGCACTCACGCGATGTTCCTACCTCTTAATCTGGCAGTTTGAAGGTAATTTCAAGTTTCGGCAGCTCTTTGCTTTGACTTTTCTGTTTATTTGCAGTGAAACCAAGTTTCAAAGTAAAAGCAAGATTATTCATTTTTGTATTCGGTGTTTGCTTTAGGCGATATAGAATTTATATTGCACGTTTACTACACTTTCAAACATTTTCAATTAAAAATGAGGTTTCGCTTAAGGTTTCTGTAGCGTTTCTACTCTTTTACTAATTACTACTCATAGAGGTTTAATTAAAATTTAAACAATTATTTTCAGGGAATAATATATTATGCTATCTCGTATTATGTAGTCCGCATAATTTGATCTTGAATATTGGTAAAAATTCAGAAGGCAGTTGATATCCAAGTAAATTTATTTATTTATATAATAATTACAACAATTATTACAGGGTAAGGAGTTTAAGCGATAGTACTCTATCGCTTTAACGCATAAACGTTATCAATAAATAAGAAATAAAAATAAATTAGCATAAACATAATAAATAATATTACATATGTATGAATTTTAGGTCGCTGGTTTAGTCCGGAAATAATTTCAAAACTCTTGCGAATCAGTGCCTATAGTGTAGGTGAAAAACAATATATAAATACCTCGAATCTTCCGTGCAAACCTTATGGCGACCGGTCAGCCTGATGCTATGCACTTCACTTGGGGTCCCGCGACCCACCTCAAAATTAAATATATATCGATAATGTACTGTGACGAGCTCCGAATTACGACTGTCTGTGATTTTGTGTCATGTCCGAAGCGTCAACTATTTAAAATTTAGATTTATATCTTTTTGGTATTTCGGCCAGTCCAAAAACCAAACAACATACCTATAACATAACACACACAGTGTTAATTTTACGAAATCACTCCAGTGGCAACGAAAGATAAATGGATTGTTTATTTTCAGTACCATCGACGTTACCCAGCTCTTACTTTAAATATTTGCTCAAATAACCTATGAGGTTAAGACTTCTTAGAGCTTTTTGACCACGGGCGACAGTGGCCGCTTACCATGAGTTTAGCAAGTACAACTTAGTTTTGAGTCTGATTACTTGTACGACGGGTTTTATACGCAAAGGATTCGATTTCCGATTAAGTATATATCTATTTTATCAATTGGATATCGGTTGTAGATCTGTAGACTTCCACTAATTTGTGTCAATAACAAGATACATTTCAAAATATGAGTATGATACGTGTACAAGAGTAGGAAGGAATTTCTTATTGATTTCTGTGCAACTTCAGATATAAGAAACGTAAGAGAAATCCGTCCATTTTTCTTAAACACAGCGGCCCGCGAAGATTGATTGCGGGATGTTCCAACCAATTGATTGACATCACAATTTTCTTCATTGGCGTTTTTAATTTACTCCGCCATCTTGGTCTGTTTGATTGGTTTTAAATTGATAAAAGTTTGGGAAGTAAATTACCAAAATTTTAATGTGTTTTTTATTAATCTGACGCTATTTTTTGTCGTTCCGTTCGTAAGAACTAAGGTAAAAAGACTTGTATTGGATTCTAATGAATAATAGTTTGGCAAAGAGAGATCTCTATCCAGGCTAGGTGATCATGTCTGGGGAGCGGCCGTGCTCCGACAGTCTTCGTTCGGAGTTTGTATATGTGCAATGTATTGAGAATACTTCGATAGCGTGATTAAGGATGGCGCCATCTCTTTACGAGCGGAAAGTCGATATATCAGTGACACATATTTTTTTAGAAAGTAATTAAAATATTATCTTAGCATTATAATATTTTGATAAAAAACATAAAAAATGTATCTACATTTTGTTGAAAGAAATAGACATCAATTAATTACGTATCCAACTACTATATAATAAGCGTACTAATAATCTAAGGAACTAATATCGCATAACAGTATTCAATTTAACAAATCACTATGTAATAGTAATTACAAAAAAATAATCCAATTATTATAAGAAACATAAATTCCATTTCAAGAAGACAAACATTATGAATACTGTTTTACAACTTTTCTGGGGTGAACTTCAGCTGGAATTACAGCCAAATACTAACAAAAGTGGAGCAAGTACAGTTGTTGACGAATGCGACCTCTTTACGGTGGACAAAGAAACAAGTTTTCGAGAAAATTCGCCCCCGGACTTTGCGAATGCGGCTTATAGTTGAGAACTTTTGAAAAGACTAATGCAGTCAATACTGTCCTTCCAATTTAGAATTATCGGAAAATCTTCTGTTATTGTTCGTAAATCCTTGGGCATTTAATAAATTGCTACCCTTTGTTTCCTTGCTTTTATCACATTGGAATTGGGGCCATGACGTCAGCATTTGGAACATAGTTGTCCGAAGCGTTTGGTCCTCAACGCATCGCAACAGTCAGGTGAAGCTCTTATTTTATTTGGACTAGATTTTATTCAAGCAAGTAATTGGTATTACTTGCTTGAATAAAATCTACATGGTTGTTATCACACCAAATTTTGTGTTGCGACCATTTGCGGTGAGCGGCAGTGGTCACTCAGCGTGAGGCGAACTCCACGCTCGTTTGCGTTTACTGTGAATTTGCTAACGAATTTTATTTAGTAGAACCTTTGTTTAAATCGTTTAATCGTTTAAATCGTTTAATCGTTTAAATCGTTTCGAAATGTGGGTAAGATTCAATAGTTTTATTTATCCACTATTTTTTGTTTATTCATTTCGCTTGATTGATGGACTGAGTTTCCATACAATGAAATTATTAAAGCGTTTTCTATTCACGTTTCGTGCCCCAAGCTGTACAATGAAACGTCTTCCTTTAATTATTGTTTTACTGAAGTTAAGGTGGTCTTACAAATTAGAATTCGACCATTTTCAGTGTTAAAACACATTATGGAATAAAGCGGGGTTTGATTTAAAACCTGTCTGAAGTTTAATTATTCTCGTTAATAATAGAAGATACTTTTTGATTGTTTTCGTAAGGCGACCAGCTCACAGGATTCTCTTTGATATTCGAATACTCGATGGATAATTAGTTTTGTTTTATAATTAAAAACAAGTTAACGTTTTGGGAGGCTTCTTTCTTTGGGATAATGTTACGAATTGCCAGACATTCGAAAACTAATTAAGTGATCGGATACTTTATTTTCGGAGAAAAACTTACGCTTTTATCGTATTTTAATTAAACATAAACGAAAATAGTTTTGTTATTTCGTAAATTAACTATAAAATTAAAAAGAGGTACTTTAAATTATAAATCTGACTTAAATTTAAAAAAAAAAAATTAAAAGCGGTCTCTCAGGCGTCCTCTTTAATGTAAAAGAAACATAAATTATTCAAAAGTAACTTTGAATCTCAATTTTTATTGAACCAAGTTATACTTAGAATTTCTCCAGTCAGTAATAGCCTTGTCATTTTAATGTATAAATATATCATGAGTGACCACGTCCTGCCATGTATTTATTGTAATTTTAGCAATTTTCAGCATGTTGTTTAAGGTCCATCGCTGTCTAATAGTATGGATAGACAAATAACGGTATAGATTGATACGACTAGAAATCTACACCCATGAAAATTTGCAAATAGCAATAATCGCCTCTAATTCATCAATATAAAAAAAGGTTTTAAGAAGGCTGAAAATTTAAGCCGCTATCAGGTAAATCCAGAATACAAAAGTATTCTGGTAATATACATATGTACAAATTAAAAATCGGCCAATACATTTAGTGCTAGAATGACGAATATGATGAACACGAATACTAAATTCCTATTGTATAATAAGTATTTGACTCCATTATTCAGTTTAAAACGAGAATCACTCATCGAGTTTGAAGGCTGTAACAGTTAAACGTTTTCCTGCAGAAAATGAAATGTGGAAACATATGTGGAAGTTATCAATCGCGAATATGAGCCACGCAGATGTTGCTGGCGTTATGAATTGCTGGCTTGATGTGCTTCCGTCCTAAAGTTCTTTACATATGACCTTAACTGAATTTGAAACCATTGAATTCGTACTCCAATACTTTTAATATCCTAGTGTTTGGCACAAGAGACTGGCTGTATTTCTTTCTGTTCAAAGATGTTCTACACGCCTTAAAAGTTGTGGAACCCCGTTGTGTTCTGAATCGATGCGTTTGATAAAGAAGATATCTATGTATATCCAAGGTGTTCCAGTTTAGTCGTCAGGGGTAGCAACAATTCTGTGGTCAAACTAAGGTATAAATGATATCTTAATCATTGGTGTTGTTCATAAGTGAGCAAATAACAGCAGCTATTTAGTTTTTAGGAAGACTGCATTATTTTTTGATACTTCTATCCTAAAATATAACATAGTTTACTTCTACGTACCGTCAAATTTCGCAGCGCCGCTGAAGTTGGTGTCCTGAAACGCCATGTTTTTTGGTTGGATTTTTGTTCTCCTTACACTACAGTAGCTTACCTTCTATGAAGTGTTGCTGCAAAGCTCAGCGATGCGTTGCATTTTCATTGGTAGGTACCCTTTTATGTCGGTACACTGCTGTCACATACTTCAGAGTGGTTTAGAGGCTTAACGATGCTGTTCCAAATGAGTTTGTTAAAGCAAGGTGGAAAACCGAACGGGCAGACCACTACTCCTGTCGGGTTCAAACAGCTCGTAAAGCAAGGCTTATTGGCCTACCTGTAATTGATGCCAGTAAAGCCTTCGACAAGCTGCTGACCAAATCCATCTACCTGACCGCACTTTATAACATTAAATGTTTGCCTGTTTCAACTGCTGTCCTTCACCTAATTCTAGACACATTTAGACATTTTTATCTTTTATTTTTAAGAGCAGTGATAGGCTAATGGTTGAAACTTGGCCTCTCAATCGAGGGGTCCAAGGTTCAAATCCTGGGCACGCACCTCTGATTTATGTGCGTATTAAGAAATTAAGAATTAAGAATTAATTATCACGGTGAAGGAAAACATCGTGAGGAAACCTGCACATCTGAGAGTTCTAAAAAAAAAAAGTTCTCAAAGGTGTGTGAAGTCTACCAATTCGCACTTGGCCAGCGCGGTGGACTAAGGCCTAAAATCCCTCTCACTGAGAGGAGACCCGTGCCCAGCAGTGGGACATTAATGGGTTGATGATGATTGAAGTTGGTATAACTTAGGTATATTAGTTTTTTTGTAAGATTAAGGAAATTAGTTTTTTTTAAGTAATAGCTAATTTTAAGTAATTAATAACTATAGTGTAGAATAGAGTTTCTGAAGTCAATTACAGATGCATTGCTTCTTTTGAGAACTAAGATGGAATTGTGAGTCAAGAACTTCTTCACGCTGGATATAGACGTTACGGTGGTAGCTTCCGATCGAACCACTCTTACTTCTACTATCTGGCAATAAATTGCAATTATTACTTTACTTTTTTCATAAAGTTGAAACATAAATCAGGTCTAAAGGACATCTTCGGGTTTTAATCTGTAAAAGTCCGACATATTCTATCGGTACAGGTGTCTTAACGACAAAAAAAAAATATAAATCAACAATACATTGGTTTGTATATTTTTGACTCCGTTACTGGAGTCACTTGTTAACAACATTACCTTCGATGAACAACAAAAAAAACAAAATTAAAATAAAGTGTTATTTTAAACCTATTATTTATATTTATTATTTGTTCACAATAGTTATATTGTTTATTATTTTATTAAAACTAAAAAACACATTGTTTAGTTCAATTAAATATTTCTTTGCAATCTGCACGTGGTGGATAAAAAACGCTGCCTTGAAAACTAGTGGTCGTGAATTCCCACGGCATTCTTGTCTATTCTATTTGTTTATTATTGTGAGCAGTACAAGTGATTATTGTTTTTATTTATTAAATTATTTTATTCTGACATATATTTATACCAGCAGAGTATGTCTACTATATTTTAGTTTGAACGCATTCAAGTAGATTTTCTTCTACGACTTCTTGAACCGTGGCAGTAGAAACGCATCTATGATCAATATACATTTTCATACCACAAGTGTTCATAATGACAGTGACCACGTAACATCTCTTTACATTCTGATGTGCTATTGCTAAAAAAATGTATTTACAGTTCAGTGTCCAGACACAAGTTTTACATTTGAATTGTAACAAAAACAAAATCAAAATCTCTATATTGTGGTTAAGTGGAGCGCGCTACGGTTTACATGCTCAAGTGGAATATTTCCATCTGTACCCACCGTACACCCAACATCCCTGGCTGCTCAAACAATAATTTACCGTATTGTTTTCCCAATATTTCTTTCACGCTACGAACACGAACTCGACCCTTATCAGAATCCATCAGTGGTCTCTCGTCACGTATTTGTGATCGACTAGATTGAACTCAAGTTCTTGTATAGATGACAGTAACCCCTTAACTTTAGTTTGACTACATATTTTTTTGCAATTTCTCTAAAATAAAAAATATATATTATGTAAATTAAAAAAAAACTACAGGGTCCAAACACGAGCGTTACAATTTAATATTAACCTAAACAAAATCAAATATACGCTATCTTTGATTAAGTGGAACGTATCTACGTACATTCACATGCTCAAGTGGAATCCGAACCCTAAGGTCCTAGGGCTGCTCAAACAATAATTTACCGTACTGTTTTCCCAATATTTCTTTCGCGCTACGAACACGAACGCGACCCTTATCAGAATCCATCAGTGGCCGCTCGTCACGTAGCGCAAACAGTGCGGGTGATTCTAAACGATCGCCAAATAAATATTTCACTGAACATTGTATTTAAGCGTCCTCTATTTAAACGAGTAGTTATTGTTGTACTATTTCGTAACTATACAGGCATTTCTATTTCTATTTTACAACTGTGTGATGCTTCTATCTTTTATTAATTTAACGTTTGAGATCGGTTACATGTTATCATGTAACCGATTCAGCTCATATTCAGACGTTAGATATCTATCCAAATACGAAATGCCTTTTTACCGTCAATGTACAATTTACAAATATTTATTTTGAAATATCTAATAAAAAATCTATTATAGAACCAACAGTTTCGAGAAGATAAATAAAATGGCTCTGACATATGTCCAAAAACTACTTAGATAGACTGAAAGACAGGACAATTTTTAAACTTGTTCGTTTAACAATAATTCTTCTCAGGGAGAAGTTTAAAAAACATTTGGATATATACGTATATGATTTCTTTTTTAAATGTGTCTATAACCACACCAAGGAAAACGAGAAAGAATCTCATCAAAACCCACCGGTGCGCACACGTCACGTAGCAAGCACGGGGCGATTCTGAGCGGAAGTAAATATTTCACCGCACTTGTTTGTTCAGCGAATACTGCGCTGCATCAACAAAGCTATTTCTAGATATTGCGATAATTGATATTCCAAAAAATAACAAATATTAAACACATTTCTGTGTAATTACAGCTATGTCAAGCACTGTTGGGTTCTGGCTTGAAGGATTTGTTAACAGGAACAATCATCCAAGGCGTTCCCACTTAATCCTTAGTCGTAGCAACGCATTTGTGGGTTACCTCTGGTAACCTTAGGATCATTACTAATATATAGTAGTGTAGTTAAACTGCATTTTCGATTGTTGTATATTAAAAAAAAAAACAAACATACCCCAATATAAAAGAAAACGAATAAGACCCTTATCATCCCGATCGTGAACACGTCATGTAGCGATTCTGAACGGTCTTCGCCGAATAAATATTTCACCGCACTTGTTTGTTCAGCGAGCACTGCGCTTCGCAAACAAAGCTCTTTCGAGACATTGCCGTAATTGTTTTATGAACAATTGGTCGATAAAGATACGATGTTCTATGTTTCAGTTAATGTTTAGAAAAATACAAAAAGTCTAATTATTAAAAACTGACTTTAAAAACAAGCTATTTTAAGGAAAATACTGGACTTTTCGATCTGACACAAGTTGAAACGCAAATTGACGTTTGCAATCAAGTCCACAGGATAACGCTATTTTCAGATAATTTTCAGTTCATTACAAATAAGTTGCAGCCCTCTGATGTACAATTTACAATGCATATGCATGAGCATATTTCTGTACTTTATTAATCTTTAAAACCAGAATACAGTAACTCTCAACTATAGCTGTTACAAAACAGAAATCTTTTGCCAATTTCAAAACAATAACACAACAAACTAATTACAGCTTAAAACAGCCACTATTCACCAGCACGTTCATCGCCGCAACTCTGTATAAATCCTCATAAAATAGACAAAGACTAGATAAGTCAACTAGTCCACTCAGTATTTCCGTAGCGTTCGTCAAACAATGCCCTCCAGGGCGCTCGTAATCGTTTTAGCGACTGCGCTCAGTCCTCGAGCTCCAAAATGTTATTAGCGGCTAGTGGCTCGGGACTATTCAATTTTATCGGGAGCTATGTAGTATTCAAGTTGAATAAATCAACATAACGGAGTCTGGTTATGTTAGACTGCTACACAGATATCTTTCTGAGTGGAGGAAGTTTGGAGCATATAAGACCATGTCGCACCAATATAAATGAGAATCATAATTAGTAACAACTTAATTAAGACACGATACAAAAATATCTCATTTAAACCTTAAATATTTGAGGCGTAACTTCACAAGTACGAGCGCTGTTACAAATAGTTTTTCAATACAGAGGTGAAAACATTAATTACAAAAATATGATATGAAGTTTGCAAAAATATCAATAAAATTTTGAATTATACAAATTCCTATAAGTTTTAATACTTTGTACTCTATTATTTTTCTTAAGGAATAGTTTTACCAAATATTGTAATAATTTTAATTTAAACAATCTCCATGAAAAATAAATTAATATTTCTCCTATGACGCTTAATAAATTTCTCCAAACCCCTCACTACCGTCGTTTATTCAACGCAATCCTAGATGGCGTTGTACGCATATATTACTAATATTACCCAATGATTTCAATTTAGCGCACAGATTTTATAGACACGCAACAGTGACAGCCACCCTAATACCTTCCGTTCCATTAACGCATCTCGTACTTACCATTCATTACCATCACGAATGACAAAGCCGTCGCCATTAAAATCAGGAGTCGACGAAAAAACGGCATTAGCATAAGAAAAAAAGGAATTCCTATGCATTTTATTCTACTTAAAATAAATAATGAGGTGCTGTTTAAGATTCAAATTCAAGACTATCTACTTAAGCACTCCGTCCCGATCTCCCTAAATAAATAATCCTCCCCGTTTGCCGTTTGAAAAAACGTCCATAAAAATTATTAACATTTTCATGAATTCGTGATTTCATCGCCGGCTACCGACGTATATTACTTAACTGAATTGGGAAAAGGTCAGAATATCAATTTTATGTACTTTAAAGTACAGTTCTTTCCGTATTTTCTTATTGGCTGTAACTTTTCATGTCTAAATCCTGGGCGAGTCGGTTCTCGCAAATGGAGGAAGAGTGGAGCGTACTCCATTACCCTGTTTCTTTGTATAGTACATTTCTTTTATCTGACTTATTTCTAAAATAAATTTCGAATATTCCATTCCTATCACTCCTATATCTTTGTAAAAGTAAAACTAAATCTGATGTCATAATCATAAGTACGAGTATACGAGTATATTGATTTATTTGAAGATTTCTCACGATAAAATAAAATTTACATTATCTCAACTCAATCTTAAATAAACAATTTGACATAATAGATCATTTTTAAATATACGCAGTTCAAAATGTTGGTCGGTAAAAGTAGATTATTTTAATAACCTGATGAATAAAGTTCACGAAATACAACAAATGAAACGTTGGCATGCATTAATAGATTAAAATTAAACGGGGGAGCTCGATTAAGTTTGCAACTTCTAATTGAGAATTATTGCTGTAGATTGCTTATGGAAAATTATGACACCCCACTTCAGAAGTAAATGCAACGAAACTTTAATTAAAAACAAATAAAACCTCAGCCATTTTCATTTATTGACATAAACCTATGCCATGTAAATATTTATATATTACTTACATATCTTGGTTAGGTACTATAGGTTTTTATATACCTACTACCTGTCTACTAATCTACAGGTTTATGATATCTACATCTTTCGTGGTGGATTGGTCCTCCAACATTCTTTTTATTTATTTTTATCTGAGATATAATTTGTTTCTTTCTTTACAAATCTGAAAGATCAGGCAAACGAAACCGTGTGCTCAGCTAGTTGTAATTAAACAGAAACCCATTAACGGAGAGTGCTAATGAGAAAAATTGCCTTAAATGTTTAGGACGGTTGTATCAAAGGAACCTATTTGTAGCATTAGCAACGTCAAAGTTATTAAACATCAAAAGAAAATTTTGATTAGAGATATTTGTCGTTGCCAAGTTTTCAATTTTTTCCTACAGATTTCTTTTACGACTGCTTATTTCATTTTTTTTTTGTTTATTTCTTTTGCACCAATGAAAGTGGAACTAATTTATTTAGTTTTTACTATGAAAGGCGTTTTTCTTGAGTTAAATCTGGAGGCACCACTGCTGTAGTAATAAGTATAGGGATCTGATCATAACAGCAGTGTACCAGAACATAATAGGGTGTTATATTTACTACTGTGTTCTGATTTGAGAGTTAAAGTAAGAGTAATGAAAGTATAAAACATAGCGTAACAATGTACTATTCAGGATAGTAAAGCACTTCTGGCTAAATTTACTTCTTAAATACGATTCGTTTGTTAATCATAGACTTACAGATCTTCACTAGCAGCAGTGACCACTTAATCCTTAATCATTTTCTTCTCATATTCAATGCAAAAAATCATGTAATAATAAAATACTTAAGAACAAGTAAGAATTACAAAAGTAACCCTAATACCCCCAACAAAAAAATCATACAACCTTCTCTCGGAAAATTGATATTCAACATATACGAAAACTGCCTTCGTAATAATTACACGTATTGAATAACAGTTATTGTATTTCTGGGAAAATGTGCCTCTCACATCTCCCATATATTTATTCTCCGCTTCACACGTCTTTATTCAGGTATTCCTGCCAGGTTTTGAGGTAACATAAGCCTCCTTAGGGACCTGAGTCTTATTCTACTAACAAGTTGAAGGAAGTTGCTAACTTTTCGTCATATGATTCCGACGATCTTATCAGCGTAAGCATATACTTAATTTAACGTGAAGTGATCCAGGTAACACCATTAATTCCAAGTACTTTTGCTCCGTTTGATGGTGATTACACATTATCGGTTATGGTGACTACAATAAATAATAAATGTAGTTATAATTGTAGTTGACGATTCGCGTGAAGTAACGGTTACCATACCGGTCTAACGCGCAATGGGTCTCGGGTTTGATTCCCGGCTAGACAGAAATCTGAATGATCAATTTAGATTTCTGTTCTGGGTCTGGCTGTTTGTTTCGTGTATGTGTGTGGCATTCATGGCACCCACGACGCAGGAGAAAATCCTATTGTGGGGCTATGAGTGTAGAAACTGTTTTGAAGTATTTTTTTAAGTTATACATATAATAACTATGGTATTAAGCAGCTCAATGTGGTGGGTTTTTGTTGTTAAAGTAATACAACCAGAGAAAAACAATGCTATTACTGTTCTGATATTAAATACCTATTAAAATAAGAGACATAGATAAGCTCAAAAAATAAGCTAACAGACCTGATTTCATTTAATTTATTTAATATATTCTTATTAAATTTAATAAATATATAATATTAGTGGAATTAGTCTCTCCAACATCTCATCTGTATTCGAGATTGTCAATCCATCGGTGTCGATATATAGCGGGGCCCGCCATCTACATTCTGCCGGTTTCCATACATCTGTGACACGGAAATCTGAATCACCTTTCACCTAGCCCATTTTCATATAAATCTTCTTATCATCATCAACCAAATAGAGGTACAGTAATGGGGTTTTCCAAAACATAAATAATATTTCCGTACCAGGCGTGAATAAGTTGACAAGTCGAATATGGTCTTTTTTCAGGGCAGCCATTTTAAAGTGTAAGTTTTATCTGTAAATCATTGTTTTATGATTTTAAATCCTTTTTATGGCAATATTATTATTTTAGTTTTAGGATTTGGGATAACATAAGCATATTTTATAAATTTACTGTATTTGATCAGACCTAATGTAGAATAAAACGGTACGGATTTGCGAAACATTGGAGAAATTTTGTTCAGATTTTTATACGAATTCACTCACATTTTTTGTATAAGTACGAAGGACGATTGTACGTAAAATAGACATATTTGACTCTGAATAATTACTTGAAAAAAATTACACGCATGGCCTAAAATGGAAAAGCTTAATGTCTGCTACAGTAACGATAAGTAGGTAACCCACAAATGATATCGATATAGGTACTTCAGATACTTTGGAATCGAGACCTTTTATATTAAATACATATTCTGAAAATATGACCCTATTTTACACCACACCACAAACGAGAATTTTAATTTTTTGATCGTAAACTCCGATACTGATAACGAAACGATAATTTCAATATGGCGCTGAATAAAATCTGCATATTCCTACAAAATGGCCGCCACCGCGCCTTTTAAAATTTTAATTAAAAAGTACGCGAGGCCCAGCATTATTTCTAAAATTCCATCACAAAAATTCTTGTTTCACTTTCATCAAAATTCGTGTTGCCTTGGCTAGAAAACTTGGCAGCGATCCGCGAAAACAACCGCAAGTTAAAATAATGGGTTAACAATAAGAGCCGGATGATCTAGATAGGAATGAGAGTAGGTTTAACTCTGAAAAGGTTTTTCGAGAGAGAAAAACAATGAGTTTTTACACAAGAGGTTTTCAGGCACGAATCCAAGCATGTCAATTCTCGTAACTTGAAACTGAAAAACCGCTACGGTACCGTCAGCAAAAACAATATTTTGTAAAGAAAAAATACTAGATACAGTCCCTAAAATATTAGGGCTATAGAGCCCCAACCTCTCCTCAGACCTTGAAGAGTAATATTCCTATATCAAATTAATATGTAGTACAAAAAAATCTTCAACTAATTAAATAACTACATCGAATCTTATTTATATCAATGTAAGACGTAGTTTCTCCTTCATCTTTCTTTTTTCGAGTTCAGTCTATAAAAAAGTACTAAACTAAACTATGGCGACTTCGGTCTCATCTTTCCATATTTATCTTTTCTTATTATACACAATTTTCATTACAGGGTATTTCTAATTCCTTAATATGGTCTAAGTATAAGCGTAGCAGCTGAATGGGACTAAAATAGGTACTCTGAAAACTTTGTTTTATTGGAACCCCGCAGAGAGACCACTGCGCCCAGCGTGGGTCCACCCTTGACCCTATACATTATATTACTGAAGGGTACTTAGATTTTGGTCAAGGATTGAGATTGGCTACGTACGTCTTTATTGACAATTATATTATCTTTTTATGTTTGTATCAACGGACAATTTGATTTGATTTCCAAAAAAACATCGTTATATCAAAACTTTTTCACGTCCATCTATGTACTGCCGTGACCGATGGGCATCAACTATTTCTAATAGATACGGGAATATATTTATGGTTGACATATATGTAATATTATATAATATTGACATAATTATGCTCTGAGTGGTTCCAATAGTTCTCAATATTTTTTGGCGGCGGAGCCCTTTTTAAAAGCGAAATTTTTGATGGCGCCCCAGGGCTCCGAGGTAGTACACTTTGAGAATGGCTCGTTTAGTCCAACGGTCCGGTTTTTATTATACAAATAACGAAATTAAAAACCAATATTACAAATCATTTTGATATGAGTCTTTAGTGTACCAACGTAACCTTTAATCTTTCCGTTACCGAAGAAATTTTCAGGAAATCCAATAAAAATATGCAAATAACCGTCCCGCTTTGAGTGAATAAAGAGTTTAAATTAGAATTTGAGTGGCAATATCAAAGTGAAACGTAAGAAATACGTCTGCCGTAATCCAGTTTCGCCATGCACCCGTTAATTACTAAGCAAACGTTCCTTTGAGGTCCTTAATTACAGGTATCGTGTCTCATTCAAATTTAACTCGCGCTTTATCTGAGAGTGGATGTCGCCCGCGGCTTCGTCTGGCTCGTGTCTTTTAAGTAAACAACTTGTACTTAGATACACCGATAAGGTCTAGCTTTCGATTCGATTCTCGGTCAAAGTGTTATTAAGAAATTAGGATTTTTGTTTCGGTTCTGGGTGTTAAAGTATTCTTTGTTATGTTTCCATGGCAGCTACAACTTTTTTTATAGTGTGAGTCTATGAATGTGAGTATAAATTAATAATTAAATCTTTAACACCTGAAAACCTTTTAATACTATATTTTTATCAAAACTATTAAATATTTACTTATGAATTCTCAATAAGGGACAATATTACAAACTTATACATCGTCTCATTTAATTAAAATACTCAAACTAATTACCAAAAGGCGACAAACCATTCCATTGGATTAACAAAATTACCACATTATTTCCGTTTGGTGAATTTTATAAAATGTGAACAAATGTAGCCCCGAGCGCTTAGTGAGGGTGGTCGAGACACGCGCAGATTTGCTCAAAGAAACATTCTTCTGCGTAAACCTCTTGTGACTGAGTCCTTTCAGAGTGTTTACAAAGAAAATGGATTAGAGGAGTATGTATTGGACGTTAAATTCGCATTTTCTTCGCTATCCCTTTTGTATATGCATAGAAGCGTTTTTATATCTTTTTTATTTTATACTAGCTGACCTCCGCGGTTTCATCCGCGTTAGGGACGTAAAAAGGCATACATATTTAAACATAAGTGATACCCAGCGATCCCGCGATATACGGCATGCTGATTACGTTTTTTTTTTTAATTTTATTAGCAAAGCGTAGTTACATCTAACGGTAGGTTAAATGGTTAAATCTTATTTGTGGTTTGTGCAAATATTTTAATCCAATTTTTTTCTTGTTTTTTTTTTTGTTAATTATGGTCGACCATAAATATATTACTTCAAAATTTGGAAAGTCTCGTGTAAGTGTCTACTATATTACATTACAAATCCAAAACATAGCACCTAACGTTGCTGATACAAAACAAAAAATGTTACGTGGGTGTCGTGATTGAACCGCAAAGCCTTGTGAACCTTTAAAAATTACTTACTTTCTTCCGATTCCATAAGAGTACAAAAAGTCAGCCTTAGGTAAACAGACTCAGTACTCAGAAAAAACGAGAAAATTCGCTCAAAGAAACATTTTTCTACCGAGACTCTTTGTGCGTCGCTTTTCTTTGGATGTGTTTACAAGGAAACTGGATTAGAGAAATGTGGATTAGTGTTTTTTTGTATTACCATATTTTCTTCGCGGCGAACCGTATTCTAATTTCAACGTGAAATTGTGTGAATTACTTGAAATCTCGTAAATACTTAGATGTGGTTTTAGGTGTAGTTAATGTTTTTGGCACCGTAAAAAACCTGAGGTCCCACACTGCTTTAGCATTCTTCAAATTCTTCACTTCTCTACATATTTCAAATTGGAATACAATAGTTTTCACTACTATTAGGCAAGTAACTAATATGGTGTAATTCATTCCTTACCGTACGTAAAGAATAGTTTTACATTCTTCATATTGGAATACAACAGCTTTTACTACTGTTAGGTAAGTAACTAGAAGTGCTGTATTAGTTCCTTACCATAAGCAGACAATATTTAATCTGTTAGGTGCTTATAATTATACACCACTATTTGTTACTTACCATAAGTAGCTAATAGATAACGATTCTTATGTTCATTATTAAAGTCCATAATATTAAAAACCAAATACAAGTAACAATGTTAATAATACTTGTTATATTAATAAAAAATATGGCATAAAAAGTTGTAAGTAAAAGTAAGCGCGACGAAGGCCGGAAAATTAGTTTTTCTGTTAGAAAATCATATTAATTACGCTAGCAAATATATTATGTTTAGACGCGACATATTTTTCTGCCGTAACTCAACGAGATGTTTTCTCGTTATGATTTTCTTTATGAAGTTGTATTTTCATTTTCAGTTACATTTACAATTTAGTTTCTCAAATAATGTTTTACTATTGTTTTGATAATTCTGAGACTTACTTTGCTAGTAAATTAGGTTTTTCTTTTTACCGACTTCGAAAAGGAGGAGGTACTATGTTCGGATGTATGTATTTTTTTTTTTTTTTTATGTATGTTCACCGATTACTCCGCGATGCCTGAACCGATTGAGATGATTTAAACGGCATCG
>DWPV01001690.1:0-19654 GCA_018251915.1 Urbanus proteus proteus
TTGTTTACTTGTCATATTATTATAATGTACGAAAGCGAATAAATCTATTTTACATTCCTTATTATTTTATTTAAAAAGGCGTAACATACTACTCAAAGATCAAAATTCATCTGCAATCGACCTTAGATAAAATGTCACTAATTCCAAGGTTCATAAGTCAAAGTCTACGCCTGTTTAAAAATAATCCATATAATATAATAGCTTTATAAAATTGGTGTTTTAATTACTCAAACAACTAGATAAGAAATAAGACTTATGTTTTTACGAGTAAGTTTGGAGAAGTCTACTCGGTGTAACTGTGTTATGATCATCGTATTATCTATAACACCATAAAGCGTTTATAGCTAAAGTTTAGTTTTGAGGGGGTAGTAACAATAAGACACTTGTGCAACGCATACCAGCTTAGTCCCCGGAGGTAGAGACTAATCTGTGTCTGATGATAGGTAGTCTAGTAAGTCTAGTATTATTTAGGGTTGAATACATATGATCATGATCCACAGCGCCCGCGATGATCGTTTACCACAAATGGATATGCCACTGCATGGTTTTTCATTACTTCGTTTAGGGTTCTTATTGCTTAGTCACTATTCAAAATCGCAATAATGTTATATTAGGCTAATCGAATTATAAGATTTCGTCTATAATTCCTTACGATACTTAGTTACCAGCACAATTGTATCCGAGAGGTTACGCACGTGGCCGGCTGCGAGCATTGTACTCGACGTGACTCAACTCGGCCTTTTCCGACCCAATGGCGAATGAGATTACCTACTGGCATTTACATTCCGACATGACATGAACCTTTTAACCATTCGGCTCGGCCCGAAACTTATTACACTGCAAGAATTATAAATCATCCTGTATACCAAACATGATACAGGGTGCTTTCATTATTTACAATCGATGCTACATTTTTTGTTGAAGTTGTGGATAATGTTTGTAATAAGTCTGTAGATACTATATGGTTTGGATTGGACGTTACCTACTCGAGAAATGATTGTTACGAGTCACACATTTCTGTTAACAGCAGTGTATGCGCTGCTGCGAACAGTGAGCAGTTTGGTGAGGTATATTTGCTTAGATAAAATGTTTTAACTTAGTGATTAGGGGTAACAAAGCGTTTGTGATGAACTGATACTTCAACGGTCAAATACCAGACAAAAATTAAGAGATACATCTTAATTTTTTGAAAGTTATGTAGGTACTATGATGAATTAAATTACACTAGCTTGAAAAGTGAACGAAAGCGTGATAAATCCTTATGACCATACAGTTGTCTCTAAATATGATAAGTTCCTACACACTTCTCAGTTTTCAATATCGTTATACGGGTATTCGTAGGGGTGTATGAAACTTAAAAATGATATGTATGCCTATGTATGCGTTTTCAACTCAAAAAGCCAATATCTTAAAACATTATACTAATGTACGCGCATTGCGTCGTTAAAATAAAAGGTATCTATTTTATGATATTGGTCCATGTACGAGTATTACGAACAGCGACGGTTTTAACGCTATTCAATGTTTTATAGACATCTCTATAAAGTTGGAACTGATAATTTATTGAAGTGATAAAATAAAAGTAAGTGCAAGTACACGAGATGACGTTTCGTCAATAAAATGTGATTATCGTCGTATTTTTTCTCAGGCTAAAATAGCCCGGGTAAAAAGATGGGCGGATAATAATAATATAGTCAATTAAACGTTAATAACTCGTTATTCTCGGAGATTCCATCCGTTATAATCTTTTCTTCGCTTCACCATTTTGAAGCTCGACAATATTCACTTATTTTAATAACGCGCCAAAAGAAATATAATTTTAAATATAAACGTTTCGTTGTATTTACGATTCGTTATTGCCATGTTTTCTCCAAGTGTTAAAAAAAGACAATACGTCGCACAGTGTGCAGCGCCGTGACGCCTCGTTATTTCCATAAATGTAGGTACTATTTGCTTAGAAATGTATCTCTGTAAAATCCTTTCGCAGAGGATGTCGGCACTTTTTTTTACCTTTTTACACACTGAAACAGTTTGAGAATCCTTAAGATTTTCACAGCAATGTCAGCTTTTAGCGTGGCAGGAGTACTTTTGAGCACCGCTGTGTATATTTCGTACAAAGGGTGTTCAACCTTTGTACGAAATTTCTATTTCAGGATTTTTTGTGTCTATGCAAACGTTTTGGGTCATTAACTTTCAATGCTAGTCGATTGGTATGGAATAAAATACTTCCGTAGTTTTATTTAAAAGCCTGAAAATTTAACGACCATATTCACGCAATGTATTCTTTGTTTAGATAAATCTCTTTAGGAACCACGCTATGGGTTATGATCTAGTGGATTACAGCTGTAGTCAAACTATGTATTTAATAAACATAGCTTCCAATTTAATTTTATTAATTTAATACAAAATAAATAATACATAGATACAATTTTTGTCATTAAAATCTGGCAGAATACAAACTCATTTGCTACTTTGGTTAAATAAACATCTGGAGAATAATACTTCAATATTTTCGCATCTTTAAACACCAGACGAAGAGCGGCAGTAAAAATTGTCTCAATTGCGTTTATTGCCTTCATTGGTTGCTAGTCACGTACTGTGATATTCTCAGAAATTATTTATGAGTACACATCGTTGTTAATTCTGTATTTTATTCGATGGTTATTATCGTTTTGTAATAGGTGTCGGGTTAAGACCCTGGGGTCTGTGACCAGTGTTAATGACTAGCTTTACTAGTTATGTAGTATATCCGATGCCCGAGGCTGTTTGAACCTACCGTTTAATCAAATTGTGTGCGTATATTATATTTAATTTAATCTGAAGGATAAATTATGGATATACAACATAATTGAGTTATTAATTTTATAAATCTAATTAACACAAAAAATATTTAAACAAACATAATTTACGTTTATTTTTGACTTTTGTTTTTCTATGTTAATTGTCCATTTAACTGTACAAAAGTCTAAACGATTTATTACACAAAAAACGGCCGCAGAGCTCGATTAAAAGTGATATTTCATAACAAGTGGTTTAAGTAAAATATTGCTCGAATAATTACCATCAGCTCTGTTTGTTTTATTGTTCTGAGCGGATTTATTATTTTTTTCGCAACTCCAAAGCCCCAGACGCATTAATTCTGCGATACAATAGAGTCGCCGCTCTCCCCACTCCACCCACACTATTAAATCTAATATATGACGTGCAATGTGCTTACTTTGGGATAAATGGCTCTATCGAATTTAATACGGTAACTAAATAAACGTTATAATCTTTATCGGTAACGTTAGTACCTGTTACATTGACGTTATTGGTTGTATCGCTATTCAAGTAAAGGTGAAGTGTTCGTGTAGGTATTATTTAAAAATGATTGCGATTTTGCAAGTCAATGTTTAATATGGAATGTCACGAAATCATTCTGAATATTTTAACGAGCCGTTGTTTTTTACTAATATGTTTTTTGTATCTACGGATGAGTTTTCAAATCTTCTGACCGATCAGCAGAGTTTCGTATAGGCTTTAACGCGAGGAAATTTGTTATATTGTCAAATGTATTTTATCGTAGCTTTTTAAATAATATCCCATAATAAATGTATCAAGGTGCACGTGCATTAAACTTTAATTAGCACTAAATGTATTCTGTGATCGCATCCTTGGGTTTACTCTGGTAAATTAATTTAAGCCCGCTATTAAACTGTCGTAATTTTAAAGTAAAGGACGTCGGTTGCAGTTTCTGCCTTGCGATGCGGCGCGGTTGAGGATCCTTGCGGGAAATTTTATGGCATCGTGATACTGACAGTTTTATAGTAGTCTCAAGTACCACACCCTTGGAGAAAAACGCAGTAGGTATTCTTATTACCAACCTCCCAATTCGTCTCATCAGATTGTTTTTTCAGTACGAGAAAGATATACGATTTTCCACCGACAATATTCGTCGGCGCCTCACGAAATCTGTTCTCGCTATCATCAAATCTTTTCGACACGAGCTCGATAGGAGCGGACGCTTTATGAATAATTTATCAAGTTATTATCGAGCCTCTTTGTTTTCCTTATTTCAAAGGAATGAATGTACATACGTATCACGGTATCCCGCAGTGGCTGCCGGCTGTACGGGAGCTCCACTACAACGTTTGTTAACAAACACAGTTCACTGTCACTACAATGGCACTTATCTCTTGGCAACATAAAGCTACGTACAGTTCACGGGGCACTTATTCATTTCATAACTCGGGGAAAGCCTTCGCGAACTTTTCCTACGTTTATTCTCGGGTGGCCAAACTCGTTAGGACTGTAGGTTTGTAAGTATATCACAATAATATATCACCGCGAGCTGTTTGCGGAAAACTTTCGGCCCGACGGGATAATTCCATGTAATGTCTGGATTAGTGCGTGCCACCGTCCCGTCCTATTACAGTGATGACAAATGGGTGGACGTCAGTGCTACAAACTCGCGCAGTAACTGAATAAACGAGATGAATACGTCACCTGAGATCATCCTCAGATGGCAACTCTCCGTACTAGATTACTTTTGAGCGAAATTACTTTTCTTTTAACATTTCAACTAAAAAGTCCAGTAGCAAACAAGATCGTCTCGTATCCAACATCCAGAAAATTACTTAAATTAAACTCAAGCGCTCAAGCTGCTGGATCGTAATAAGTTGAGTCTTATTTTATCCCGAGATACACGAGGATTCTATCTCATACTCGATAAAAGACTCTGGGAAATGTAATTCCAACTAATGCCAGACTTACAGAAGCGCGGCTCCCCTCCGGACTTGTTTCGAGGGTCTCCGCTGGTCTTATCTCAGCGAGTTGGTTGATCCCTGTTCCTAACGTTTCTCGTTCCTCAAATAGAATTGATTCCACTACGCGAGTCGCGTAGATTGAACAGAATTGAATTAATCTAGTCCCTGATTGAAAAGTAAGTTGTAATCCGGGAATGCTTACAGATAGCGGATTCGCGTCGTCGAATGTTTGCGTTCATGATTTTATTTTAATTTGCAAAACTGAAGCTGTTATTTGAATTTCAGATTTATCATTTATCAAGATAATGCAATCCAGTTATAAGTTTCCATTTCTTTCGTCATTAGTATAAAAGGGTTGATTCATTTCGTTTAGTTGTGTGGGAAGTTCGGCATCATTTATCTCCTGTCCGCCCCAACAATTGGACAGCTCGCCATTTACTCCGTCGGATTTGTTGGCGAGTTTGTAGTTCTTCAATTGCTTGTGCAGCCGTTGTTTCCAGTTAACTGCCAGTATCCAATCGTCCGGGAAATTATAAAGGCGGAAGGAAGTTGGGCCGCGAGCGCCCTCGATGCGTTGCCATGGCAACGGTTGAGTTCTTGAATTAGTTAAACCTGCTTCTCCCTCACATTCGAATGTTTAGGAAGGCTTTGAGTTTCGTTTTTGAGCGTACGTTTTTTGCGGCACGCTATACATTTATAGCATCGCTTTAATGTAATGAGCATCGTGCTACACTTTTACTTCGTCTTTATGGGTTCGTGTACCAACCGTATACTAACTTAATAAATCCGCACGTCATTAAGATGCTGAAGCTGTTTGAAGCATTTATTTTATTTCTGTGTTACACATACCTAATGCTTATTAAAGTTAAATCTTTAAAATTCAAACGCCGTACCATAGGAGCGGCTGGCGAGCTGTCTAAATAGGTTAATGATTCAGCTAACTGGGACGGAGCTTAGCATTATTTTTATACAGCCACCCCCAAGGTCTTGTTACTAAGCCGACCTAAGTCGCGAAATCTGATCGCGATAAGCGCCACTGAAGCCTCGTAATCGATATCGGTGGACGTCATTCGTAACTAGTGCTCAAGTAGACGAGGCTTGTATTGGTATTACTGTTAAGAATTTGCAATAATATAAGATCCATAGACTGCATAGTAATAAAGATGTATTTTTTATTTGCCAAATAAAAGGTAGGTTTAGTGTGTTGTAGGTTATCGCTGTTGTGGAGTTGGGCAAAGTTTTAAGTTACCTATTGCTAATTAATCAGTTAACATTGGATTAATTGCGATGTATTTTCTTCATTTACTATTTAAAACTATAAATTGATAGCCTAGTGGTATAAAGGATTTCGCCATAGAGTTCTTAAAGGTCTGTGAAAATCTACTAACCCGTATTTAGATAGCGCCAGCGTGCCATAACAGTTCTCATGTTTGAGACGAGCCCGGACTCAAGAAATGTACAATAATGATTTGATATTTCATAGATAAGCTATAATATATAGCGTTTAAATGGTAGCATTAGCAAACCATTCCTTAAACTGAAAGCGTGAAAGTGACAGAATTCTAAACTTTGAAACAAAGCGAGATTCATGAACATTTCGCCACATATCAATCGATTTAAACCAATGCCCCATGACTCTTTAATCGCGCTATTGACTCAAATAACACCCAATCACAATCGCGACTCACAAAGGCGTCTCACCAGATCAACTTTTAATTGGACGTTCGAGCCCCCAGCGTTTACCGCCATTACCTCCTTGGCAAGTTCGCACGGTGGAGCGTCATAACGAATCAAGTTATAATTAATTAACGAGTTTAAACAAGAGTTCGTTTGATAACAGTTTGAGCTGTGCAGAGTCATGTGGAGTGGGCGCATACATGAAGTAACTAAATAATACGTCAAATAAAGATAAATCTGAACGTCCTCTATCTAGTGATACCCAAAGTTGTACCCTCTGCAGGTCGACGACAACCTTTAAAATAGACTTAGAATTAGCCAAAACAATTTACCTAGAACCGAAAGTTTAGAGATCTATGGTCTATTTCGGCGTAGCTCGCATGTTTCTGTTTGAAACGTGTGGTAGAACAAAGAGCATTTCAACTTAGTCCTATGGGAGTAGTAACTATTTGTAATCGGCTTCTGGTACAATTTCAATCTTATTTGGGGCTTTGGACTACTTACCGTCTACCTACTGGACTCTACAATTTTGCTAGTTCAATGAAATAAAAGAATCTGTTTCTTTTGGTACGGGTGTACATTCTTCAAACAGATGCGATGGAGAAACTACAATTTGATTTACTCGGATTGCATCCTGACTGTCGCCGACAAGTGTAGTCTAATATGAACAATAGCGTTAATTGTTGCAGATTTTCATTCATTTGAATAAGACAAGACACGCACACTTCGACAACTTGTCTACGTTCTACCCTGTCTCCGCTTCGCAACATACACCCTTATTTAACTTCTCTAGGATTAATAGTTCAACATTCTTGTTTCACTTTGGCGAATGTCGCGTCGGGGAGGTCTTTGACCGACGCCATCCCGTCGCCATGGCAACAGGAATACCTACGTGATGCGGCCATGAAATAATAAGTGAAGGATAAACCCGTGCACGACATAAAGGATAAAAGGCTCGCCGTGAATGGAGGCATGGCCCTTGGGGATGCTCCATAATTTTGCTGGTTTCTATTATTCATTAATACGTGACTTACATTTACTGAACAGTAGATGTTGTCATGAGGTATGAATTAAAACAGAACTTCACTAACAATACAGTCAAGTGAATCTTTAAGCGAATTTCAAAAGATTTCAGGTTCTCCATTATTTATAACCTCGATTTCTATGGAGCTTAAATATGGATTTAAGCTTGTTGCAGACCAAAACCTAAATATAAATAGCAAAGCAAAGACTAAATGGGTTTTGAAATTATGATTTTCGCTGATAGCCCTGATATGATTACTTTGTCATGAATGCAGTGGTAAACAACGATGAGTGCACAAGCACCAAAAAGGTAATCTAAATACATCATTTTTATGTTTTTCTTGCTGAAATATCTGCAGACCTAACACTTCCTCTTCCACGCGGGTTGCAAATATGTATTTTTTGTAACATTAGGCGATTAAAAAATTCCACATTGGTTTCTATTTCAATATTATTTTTTCATTTCGTCACTCAATTTCCCATTACTCGAAAGTAATAGGATCTTGTCGTTTTTCACACAGCCCCTCTATTTATTCAACATTACTCCTCTGTATTTACGTTGATGCCTCCGACGGCGCAAATAACGTGAAGCGGAATTATGTATTTTCCGATCCTGCTCATGATGTAACTGCTCATATTTCCTCGCAAACATTAAGGATACGAGTGTGATGTAATGTATTGTGGATACGGAAATATTGGCAAAATTCTTATGTAATAGAATGATTATGGTCAGATTTTTGTTTTAACTGCTGTAGGAAATGACGACAGGAGTGCAGTGTTTTTAATTGTACTAAGATACTAATTCAATGTGGATTAAATTCCTGTTTTATATCGCCAATAGTGCTGCTCACTATTGAACAATAGTGTTACTCACAACAACATTATTAAATCCTACTGACGTTCCAATTTAGTAGTCACTAGTACCGTAGTCAGTATTGATTAAAGCTTCTTCTATATTACAAAGAACAATATATAAAACCTTTAACATTATTGTTACCTATAATGTGTTTAACGTGTAAACTAAACTTAAGCCATAAATAAAATTTAGAACAAGATACCATTATTCATTTTTCGTAACCGTACATCATACAAAATGTATAATTTTGTTATATGGTACCGTCCCAAATTTAATACAGTGTGTAAATGAACATAACGAATTTCGCTAGGGGTGTCAAAAGCAAAGTTTCCAAACCCAAAAGTTTGCGAAAAGGGTCCCTTTTTTCCAGGCATCACCGCCGGTTATTTATTATGCAAATTCAGCGGATGAAATACAAACCGCCGAAGCCTTGTTCGTGGTCATTTGCTCCACCGCGATGCTCCTTATCTTCTTTTGTGAGCCTCGAGCATATTGCGTTATTCTTTGCTGTACCTCAATAAGTAGGGATCCGTTGTAATGTAATGCGGGTCATGTTTACGTTTAGACCCCCGATGTAAAAGGAAGGCTTGTTTTACATGCGTTTGAAGTGTATCGTCTGTGATATTTTTGTATCAACTTTCGATTTTTTCTAATAGTTACCAATAGATTCCAAATGAAGCTCTTGTTATTTGAAAATCCAAATAGTTTTTGTAGTGGTTTTAAATTAATTAAAATGTTTCATAATATTAAAAATCATTTCTGTTACTCAGAAAGGAGCATAGATATAGTCTTAAGTGATTGTCGTCTGTAATAACTATCACTACATAGTATAAAACAAAGACCCCTTCGCTGTCTGTCCCTATGTGTATGTATGCTTAAAACTACGCAATAGATTGATGATAGAGTGATTCGAGAGGAAGCCGCGGGCAAAAGCTAGTCAATCATAAAAGAGAGGGTTCATGTCGTAAGATCAACTTATGTTATAGTAGTATTTACATAGACATGACTTTTAGATGTGAAATTTTGTAATTGGTAACAAAGATGCTATAAGGCAACTGAAACAGTATCTTTGAAATACGGTAGTGCTGCCGCTGAACTACCAGTACCTACTGTTACACTCTATAAATAATGTTATTTTACGTACATTATCTTAAAATAAGAATATCATAATCTACAAACTATGCTAAATATGAAAAGGTTAAATATGTTAATTATTCTTTGTATACAAGTTGTAGTAGAATTCTCAGCGGGCTAATTAATTGTTGTAGAGCTGTGTTTACACTCATTGTTGTTTGTTTGTTGTGTAAATCATCCCTTAGTTAGTTGGCTAATGTAGTTGAATGTTATCTTTATGTTGAAACCTATGCAAAAATACTAGGCTTATTTTATGTTAGGATTATAGTTAATTTGCATTTAGTACAGATACTTAGTAATGATACATTTAAAAATATATTCGATCATAAGTCACAAAGATCACAAAGGCATAAAAGAGAAATAATCTCTTCATAAAACGAAGGCTTTTTCGCACAAAATATACAGAGTGTCTGGCTATTCAATGAGATAATAATAGAAATGAGAAACGGAATTCTAGTTCAAAAATAACTTTAAAAGCATTACAAAGTGGCTCTATTCGTTGCAAATCGATGTGAAAAGTCGGACTAAAGCTGAAAATAACTGGTTATTTTTAGCTTTCTTTGTCGGAGAACAAACAACTTTCAACGATATGCCTAGAAATGAAATAAATGTACGACTGACTCAAATAGAAATCTAGGCATAAAGGTGAGATACAAAGGAATGTTTATTTACGGTTCTCAACTTAAACCACTTTTCATAATTGAGTAAAGTTGATATTGTATTATCTTTATATAGGATAGGATTTGAGTTGTACGCATGAAGAACAGTCGTTTAGTATTTATAACCATTTATTTATTAATTCAAAAACGTATTACCCATATGCCAGCTCCATTCTATTACCTACGTAAGAACAGTGTTAAGCGATGCTGTGTTTTTTTTATAAGAGTGAAAAAGCAAGACAGTGAGACGTTCCAATTTAGACCTCAATATGAATAGTGATTCGGAACACCAGCAGCTTCCTACCTTAAAGTGAAATTTACTCAATCGTTACTTCAATGCTCTAGAAAAAAAAACACTACAATTTATCGTACGTACGATTTAATGACAGTAAATTACGGATACGTGGGTACAGCGGTGCCCGATGGACCGTGAATGGGTCGCGCCGGATCCGTGCACCGTTGCGCGCATTGTCGTCTTCCGCGTTGCACTCTATCCGGGCACGTGATGTGGCGCTGATGTGGTGGTGCTATCTGGGAATCAGGTATGGGTGATCTTGAAACATGCATGGAATATTAGTTTTAAATAATCTATATGCATAATAAGTGATAGCCAAAAGTTTGAAATTAGGCTTTTTCCATACTCTGGTTAGACAGAGCTTGAAATTAGACCTTTTACATATTTTGATATTTCAGTAAAACTAAGTCACGTTGGGGTTGGTTACAAAAATATCCATGGCCGGATGCAGCCATTTACAATTAGATGCACTGAATGCAACGGCCATATACAATTCCTAAAAAATACGTGATATATTCGGACACTTTACGATAAATCCGGTTGTACGGTTAACTACATACGTAGTTGAAAGAGTATGAAAACGTGACAGCGATTTTTACATTTTCACAGATATATCATACCAACATGAACGTTTTAGGACCCAGACAAAAAAAGAGATAATAAGAATCATAAATTTTAGCTCTTTCTTTGTAACGAGATGCCGCCCGCGTCACTCTACCCTCATTGTACCCTTAACTTATATTTTAGGGTTCAAAAGTATCATATGTCGTTTTTTTGGTTTCTGTTAAAAGTTTTAAAGGGTTAATTTTTTCATTTTAGTATCTAATAGAGAAAGCCAGTATTTTTTAAAATATCGGCTGATTACCATTAGTACAAATTCCTGTAGTTATAGGTAGGCACTGTCTCCTGTTGTCCCATGTATAGTTATCTATGTAAACGACATGTATGTGGATGTAGGCATGCAATACATTTCAGATGGAATGTTTACACATATCTGCGTGTACGTGTGTGCGAATAACGGATCGCATACATATTTTAGCGGCCGGAAGTGAATTGCTCGGTACGCATACTAAAACGGATGGAAGTTTATGATTTCTATTTCCGAATTAGGAAAGATTTGTTTACATAACGAATGTTATTATATAAAAATCGGATTTTCAGGATGTTTATGTTTCTATATCAGGATGTTTATACCAATTAACGAATATAAATCGATTAGAAAATATATAGGCGCAGTTCGATATTATGTTGAAATTTATACACAAATGCATGTGAAGATGTTGATACAGGTTTCACAAAAATAAATAAATCAAAATTTGTACAGTTTTGGAGCAGTACATAGCCATCAGTCAAATACACTCAATTCGAATCTTGATTATTTATATTTGAAATAAATGTGATAATGTTCTAGCAAGTGAGCAGTTGCAATCCACATCTTTCGCCATCCGTCTCCACCACAACCATGGGCGCTTCGATCTGATTACAAATTGTATGAGTCTTTTTAGATCTTTTGCGTCGGGACCAACTTTGAATATAGGTATTTCTCTCAGTGTATCATAGCTTTAGGCCTTAGCTGTCTAAAAGCTTAAGTTCTGTTGTTCTATTTTTGTGCGCTACATTCGCATTTCCCACTTTGATTACATATTTTAGAATGGCCGGAAGCTTCATAGTCGGTTCAGCGCCGGTGGCTGTCCTTTTATTGTTCCCGACGAGACAAGTGGACTCTCGTTGGCTACCATATGTGGTAAACACTCACCACTTGCAATCATATTTCCGAGTCAAGCAAGTGTTGTGGTTATGTAACAGTAAGTTGCTACTCACAGTGATACTTGCTTTTTCATCAATATTAAAACACAAGTTTAGTGCAGGTATTATGATGCAGTTTTTTTTTAAATGAAACGGTTTTTAATAATATCTCAATCGTGTTGGTGCATGACAAGTTGTGAAAATATCTTAATTTTTCATTAAGATAATTCTTTTACTACAAAAGACTGTATTGAATCTGATATTGAAAACTCCAATCAAACCCACAGCGTTCTTCTTGAATTCCCTCTTGAACAATACGCAACTTTACGAGATAAGTACAATAGGATAGACCTAGTTCTATATTTATTGTGCTCATGTATGCGTCACCCGTGCCGGGGTGGCGAGAGACCGCTGACATTTAAAAGGTTATCCATAACACGCTAGATTGAATTACACTCTATGTTAGCAGTGTCACGTTACTAGAAATAGTACTGTGTGTGCCTGTGTTGACAATAGTGTATAGGTAATATTGTATTGTTTGAAATGTAGCGCAGTTTATAATGAATGATAGAAAAGGGACATTCAATATTGTTATTGTATGTGGTGGAAACGCATTTATCTTATGGCTAAAGATTCGCACGTATTACTTTTATTATGTTTGTACAGGTTTATGTAAAGGTTTTATTATGTTTCTTTAGGTACTTGGCATTAAAACATACACACACATAGGCATGTATAAATTGTTAGAAGATGGCTGTTATTAATGTGGAGTTTACGTAAAACCAGTGTTCTAGGCCAAGCCGGCAAAATAGTATTCAGTGTTCTATTCTGATTTCATTGCCTGGCTTGGTGCTAATGTTTACATAATGTTAAGATTTATGCACCTCATTTACGTGAACTAGAATGGCTATCTGGCCTGTTAGCTATTCTATCCTGGCTGGTGACTACGCTAGTACTCTATCGCGTAAATCCGTAACGAATAAAAATATCCAACAATAATAATTTCGATTAAGTTTAACATTCGTTTCAAGGCTCAATCAACGCCAACGTTCTTGTCACGACGCAATTTAAATAATACTTCGCACAAAACAGTGAAACACATTACAAGACGGGAACGCTTTAAAAAATATCATAAATATACGACAAGAGAAAATGATGCACGATTCGAAGTAGATCGTTGAAAGTGCAGATTTACGACTTCATTTGTAAGTTCGATGTCGCTGACTTGACTCAACACAATCGTCTCGTTATATATTTCTTTTTATGGTAAAAACGCGATTCTTGGCTGTACGTTTATGGAAGCACTGTGGCGCCGGCGTATCACGAGTGATGTGATGGTTTAGTTATGTATGGTGCAGATGGTTCTTAGATGTTTGACCTCTACTCCTCTAGTAATTTTACTTACATCGTTAGGAGATCAAAGACGTTCGCTTTTTGGTACAGTCCCTATATATTGCAACGGGTTTAAAAATAATTCCTAGGATATCATAGGACTCTTTTCGGTTGCTTAGTTCGGATGCTTTTCGGTTATTTAATTATTTATTCTTTTAGTTTCTCTAATTACATTAAATAATCTTAAGTTTCTTCAAAGTTTTGTCTGCAAAATATCTATACAAATAATTAAATTGAAGTGTCTATTTGTGATTTCAAAATAACAACTTTTTGCTCAATGCAATGCTGGTATAATAACTTAAGACAACAATTGCGTGCTGAGTAGCAGCTCGCGCCCTCGCGTAACACCTAGTTGTTTTATAATACTTAAAAAAAAGTCAATTCCTAAACATAATTTAGCACGTGAATTTATGTAAAACCTTCGACTCGCACTTTCAAACAGAATTTTTCGATGAAATGCTAACTCATAAATACGCCAATCTGTAATTTGGTGCTTCTGGTGGTGTGTCACATTAAGTCACATTACATAAGACGACACGTAATTAAAAATAATTGCAAATACAATTGGCACAATAAACTTACCACGAAGGGCTCTGATGACATTTGCGAAACGATCCGATGTCTGCAGGCGGAGACGTGGAAATGTCAAGGATTCATGCTTGTTTTATTAATGACCGACCGTTGATCATATCATGGTTAATGTTTAAATTGCGTATTGCCCGAATTTAACATTTCCAAAAGGTTATTGGTAATTACCTGACGCATCTTTAGAAGTTTTACGTTTTGGGACGCTGTTTATTTTACGTTTAGGCAAACTTACTTACAAAAATACTTTTTATGCAGCAGCATTGCAATAGGTACATTTTATGCAGCAGTGGGTGTAGAAACTTTTTTGTTTGATATATCACTAAATATGTAAAAATCTAGATACGAGACACACATATTAATTACAGTAGGCACCTATTAATGTTATAGTCAATTACTTAAGTATTCCTAGTGCACTGTTATCAGGCAATTTATAGTATGTTTTTCCTCAGTGTTTACATAAAGTAATCAAGCTCAATTATCTGAGTGGCGTCCTCCGAGCCATTTGCTCCGCGCCTTATTTTTTATGCGCACTATGATGATGATACGATAGTTAATGATACGTAGCCAATGCTCCTCCTAGATCATTTTTGCTGTATTTTTATAATTCCTTGACGAAATGAGAATACTAACTAATGATTGAGTAAATTGCACTTTGTCAAGGCACTTGCGCATCTTCTGTAATGGTAGTTATATTAGTAAATCGACTACAACGAGTAATTTTCTCAACCTTGCTTAACATCAACGCAGTGACATTGAAATGTTTATAAATAAGAATCGTATTTTCAAAAGTTGTTGTTTTTAGTAGTTTAGTAGTAATTTTAATCGTCTTTAATTCCATACATCACTTATAATTGCGTCCATGTTAATAAATTTTGTCCATTACTACGAGTAATCTAATAGTTTCTTTCTTGTTTGTTTCAGGGAACAAAACTATGGATAATAATGGAGTACCTGGGTGGGGGGTCGGCGCTGGACCTGATGAAGGCGGGCAGCTTCGAGGAAATGCACATAGCGGTGATCCTCCGGGAGGTGCTCCGCGGCTTGGACTACCTGCACTCCGAGCGCAAGCTGCACAGGGACATCAAGGCGGCGAACGTGCTGCTCAGTGAGATGGGCGATGTGAAGCTTGCGGATTTTGGTGAGTTTGGGTTTAGATTGTGGCGTAATAATATGTTACTCGGATGTCGCTGGACCTGATGAAGGTGGACAGCTTCGAGGAGATGCTCACAGCGATGATCCTGCGGGAGGTGCTGCGTGGGTTGGACTACTTGCACTCCGAGCGTAAGGTGCACAGGGACAGGGACATTAAGTCGGCGAACGTGCTGCTCAGTGGGATCGGTGAAGCTCGCGGATTTTGGTGAGTTTGTGTATTGATTTTGGTGCAATGGTGGAGTAGGTACCAACCTAGCTATTCGGTTGTTGCTGAACCTGATGAAATGCGGACAATTTCGAGGAGATGTAAATGGCTGTGATGCTGATAAGTGAGATCATTCTAAGTTTATTGCTAGTTTATGTTAAAGATAGACCTTAAGAAATACACTACAACCTTCATTACGAATCTTCGATAAGATTCAACTCGGTTGATCCAGTTATGTCTAGCTCGTGCCCAACCAGACCAGAAGGGTCTATCTCATTACAACATAAGCGCAAACAGCTTCACCCATTGTTATTAGCCGGCAGTAATATGCCACTTGAATAGTTTCCGTTGGCGGCGGCCACTCCTCGACCGCCATAAAGCCGACGGAGCGTGGAGAGCGATCGTGAAAACTGTTTTACAGCGATCGTTACGCTGATACTCCTATCCGTGCATTCCGCTGAGGAAACGGACGAATCAATGTCACATTAACGTGTCGTAAGCGCACAAATGACATATGTTGTTTATTGTTTATGTACGTAGGTGCGACTACTATGATAAATTAATGACACGCTTTAATGGATTACTAACTGATTTCTCAATTCCTTGGCGTTCTAGTCCATTATTTTTACTAGATACCTTTTCTTTTTTGCATTACTCAAATTTAACAATGTTATAACAATTTAAATTACAAGAACACACTTCCTACATTGCGAGTTCAGATTTAACATTGTGAACGTAGCCCAGTTAAAGTTTCTCCCTAAAGTTTTATCCTCATATGCAGAATTGTGCGCCAGTTCGAAGTGTTTGCTATATGCTGATATGCTAATCCTCTTGCACGAAGTTCAGCGTTGATCAAAGACGTCCTGAACAGAGTATATACCCCGACCCCTTCAGCCTACAATTGGCATTCCGCCAACACCCAATATTTGAACCGTTTGAAAGAACGTGCTTCATGTACCGTGGGAGTGAAGGCTAAATGTCCCTTTGCATTTGCGAGCACTGTAAAATGGTGCCAATACCTCCCAGAGCGGATTTGTTTTATTAGTTTAAGGGTAAGAAAGGGCGGGGATGACAGCTATCTTGAATTGTGGAAGGATATTTGGCGTTTCGATTATTAAAATCTCATTATTGCATTAGTAATTGACTATCAAGTTTGCAAAACGTATGTGTCTATCATAAGTATGACGTAGTTTCACACACTAATCGTAGTTCTATGTTGTTCATGCGTTTAGTATAGTCATAGACTTCATCGTGCGTAATCTTATCCTTTTCACCACATACTTCTCTGATAGAAGACGCTTGTCTGACTGTCGAACAGGAATGGGTTGGAAGAGATATAAAAGATTAGCAATTATATTTTACTAATGAAATTGCAATTTGCGCTTTTAGGTGTCGCGGGCCAACTAACGAACACAACGAGCAAACGGAACACATTCGTGGGCACGCCCTTCTGGATGGCGCCTGAGGTCATCAAGCAGTCCTGCTACGACAGCAAGGCCGACATCTGGTCCCTGGGCATCACGGCCATAGAGCTAGCCAAGGGGGAGCCCCCAAACTCCGAGCTGCACCCCATGAGGGTGCTCTTCCTCATACCCAAGAACAACCCCCCGCAACTAACCGGCAGCTACTCGAAACCGTTCAAAGAGTTCGTCGAAGCATGCCTCAACAAGGACCCGGAAAATGTAAGTTTCCCACCGACTTTTGTCCGATTTCTTTCAACTTTTCCCAACAGTCAACAAAGTAAAATTTTATTGTAAACTTGCTCTTGAATTGTTGTCTTGAAAAGTTCGCTGAATTTGTATCGACATTTATGCAAATATTGTTATTTGAAATATTATTTTTGCTTGAACAAGAAAATGTTCGAACGAATTGAGTAGTTTTGTTGCTAGCTTATTCGTTATGCATAAACTTTAACAATTTTTAGTTTCTATTTATGTTAGTTGATATGAGAAATAAATACTTTTTGGTATTGGTATTTGTTCTGTTTTAATTTTTTGTTATCAATGTTAACGACTTTTTAATAACTCATAATATTAAAAACTGTCGCTTGAATTTTCTAACGATGTTTGGTGTGCCATTGTGTCCATTGTCTACAATATATCTCACTCACTTTGTGAAGGTGAAAATCAGAAAATCTGTGTTTGATTAATTAAATGGAGTTTCTTGCGCCGCCTCTTCTCCGTAACGAATAAACCTTACGAGGCGGTGGTAGAGATTTTGATGTTCAAAAAGTGTTCAATATGAATCAACTTTGAATAAGTGAGATTTGAATTTGAATAAAGGTTAAAGAATATCATATCAAGAATATCATCCGTGAAGAATACGTGATACATAACATTTTTCATAGATTTTTTAATAAATGTTAGATATAACAATGAAGTATTATTCCCAAACGTTTCAGAGACCAACGGCGAAAGAACTACTCAAATTC
The DNA here is from genome assembly GCA_018251915.1 of Urbanus proteus proteus. Classification (NCBI taxonomy): domain Eukaryota; kingdom Metazoa; phylum Arthropoda; class Insecta; order Lepidoptera; family Hesperiidae; genus Urbanus; species Urbanus proteus. The sequence continues at coordinate 17,904 of DWPV01001690.1, forward strand.
CAGTTTATCAGGAAGGCCAAGAAGAATTCGTATCTCATGGACCTCATCGACAGGTATAAGAAGTGGAAGGCGCAACGCAGTGAGGAGAGCGAAACGGAATCTGAAAATTCTGATTCGTAAGTTGCCTTTAGTAATACCCTGTTTGACCCTCACGTTATAACTTAGAAACTGTGATTTTTTTTAAACGCTTTATAACACTCATAGCCCCTCAGTAGGATTTGCTCCTGTGCCGTGGGTGCCATGGACGTACACATACACGAATACACAAACATCCAGATCCAGAATAGAAATCTAAATTCATCATGTAGATGTCTGTCTGGCCGGGAATTGAACCCGGGGTCTATTGCGCGTCAGACCGGTATGGTAACCGTTTCGCCACGCGGGTCGTCAAATTATATCGGTCGGGATTATTAACTTAATAACTATTTGATTAAATACGGGATTCATTTCTTTTCGTCATCGTTCGCATACTTTGTAGTTTAGTACATAGTTTGTTATGACGTAGTGTACCTAAATGAAAATGACAAATGTAAATTGACTATTGTGTGCAGAGGTAGGCCGAAATCGTATTGTATAGAGATAATGTTCATGTAATAAGACGTGACTAATGCTTATCGCCCTATGGAGAAATAATTTCCCAGAATTAATTACCTCATCTCGTTACGTTATTACAAAAAATCAATCAATCTAACATAATTATGTAATATATAAACATATGATATAAATGTGATGATAACTCCAATAAATTAATCGTAAATGGGGATAAATAAATAATGTTGTATAGAGTTACATCATATATTATATTCAGTCTTTATCAGTGTAGCGGTTTGTTTGCGGTTTTTTGTTTACTACCCGGCCTGCTGTGTACAATTTCCGCTTATTAGATACCAAGTTAATTAAACGGTCTTGTTACCTACCAAATGATTATAACGATTGTTCTGTCCTAAATATTCCAATCTATATTCCTGATTCAACGTTAAAAATAACGTTTAATAATTGTTTTCCTTTATTATATTGTATGCATAGATGATTCAGAAAATACAAAACATAAATATGATTATTTAGGAAAATACTCGTATAAAACATAATTTCAGCTCTTTATATTGAAGGGCAGGGATAGCAACATTTTTATGAGAAATTTTAAATAGGATTTTAATTCATGCGATGCAACGATTTTCACAGTAGTTCTATTATTTACTCGTTTTCAACTTACTCCAACGTCCACCACATATTCCATTACTAAAAATATAGTTTTGATGTAATATGGACAATATGGACAATCAGCAATACGATGATACAATAATGTGATGTACGCAATCGGGGAGTCACCTCTGCCACATCTATTACTAGCATTAAGTAATTCTAGAGTTTTGATGGAAGGATGCGCTTGCGGGCTCATTTGTATGAGGTTGCCCAACATTCAACGAAACAACGCATCTGTCATTGACTTTAGCTAGAATTCAGTTTAGTACCAAGTTGCCTACAGATTTACGAGTGCCAGTGGCTACTTACCATCATAGATTGCATGCTCATAGAATTAATGTATCATTTAATCTTAGATTATTAAATATTTAGTATTCAAATATTTGCGATGTATTTTAATATTGTGTGTATGTGCGGTTCCAGTGAGGACGGCAGCCGCGGCGAGAGCGAGCCGGACGAGCCGTGGATCATGACGGTGCGCGGCGGCGCGGCGGCGCGCGCGCTGCAGCCGCACGCCCCCCACCCCGCGCACCCCGCGCACCCCGCGC
>DWPV01001691.1:0-19644 GCA_018251915.1 Urbanus proteus proteus
GCTCTTACGGATGTTACGGTATTTCATTGATGCATACGTTATCTCGTGGTTATCTCTTTTCAACTGGAAGGCAATACTTTTGCAACCTATTGCATTGCTGCAATCGCGTAGAACAAATAGAACCTGTGTATAGTAACGGGCGATTGGATTTGAAACAAAGCTAACGAACCGTTGAATCATGTAAACAGGGGCAAGACGACCGTCTTGTTTACCTAAAGAGCCTTTGCTTCATTAGGATCCAATTTACTGACAACAAATTAATCCCCTTTCGGTTCTATTGTAGTTACTTATAGCTTAAGCGATATCGGATATACGGTTACCTGATTGCTTCAAGCTGAGACGAAGCCGTTTTGTTTTGTCCTTTAGAAATATTTTATGCATATATGATTTTAAACTTATATTATCGCGGAATGACTCACTACATAGTATAGGTAAAACAAAGTCGCTTTCTCTGTCCCTATATCCCTATGTATGCTTAAATCTTTAAAACTACGCAACGGATCTTGACGCAATTTATTTTAATAGATAAAGTGATTGAAGAGGAAGGTTTATAGTTAACGCGTGCGAAGCCGCGTGCAAAAGCTAGTACATAATAATATGTAACGGTTAATTACGATACGCGGATTAAATTTCTTAATTGTCCATATTTTGACCCAGTCGCATGGATCGTGGTCACGACGGTGGTCAGTTTCGCCGTGACCATGATCCATGCAACTGGGTCGAAATATCGGCAATTAAGAAATTGAATCCGCGTATCGTAAGAAGCTACCTGCCTAACTCACTTATTTATTTATTCATTTATGCACACACATAATAAACTTAAAAATAGGAAACTTATAACTAATTGCTGTGCAAAGGTGCTGCTTATTCCTTCTTCATTATTATTAAAATAAACTGAAATTCCTTTGTCAATGTTCACATAATATTAGAGCAGAGTATTTTAATTACCTCTTTGACAAGGTATTGAGCTGGTAAAAGAAGCCTAAAGAAAATCTCTGTCAAAAAGCATTTGCGAAGTAGTTTATTTGATAAATACAATACAACCGGGGCTTTCTTCTGTCTTCAATGGAAAGCTAATAAAGGAATTCATTGAATAAACCAGTTCAGGAAAGCAAACTGCTAAGCGGAACACAATGCATTAAAACGTAGAACTTTTCTATTGAAGATTTTGAATTAATTGCTCTTCACAACATAAATTTACCGGTTCGTGTTTACTCATAGGATTCGTATATTATCCAAACGAACTTTAATTTGTATCGTGGAGCGATGCGTGTGAAACAGATTTTTTAACGTAATTATTAGATCAGAAGTTTTCTTAAATTTTATCTTTTCTAAGTCTTAAAATCCATTTAAAAACATCATAATAAATTTATAGCATATTTGTTTCACTTCTATTCTTATAAAAGGTGGATTAATAATTATATTTCCAAAGTATCTCATGACCATAGAACGTCCTAGGTTTTAGTGCGGTAAAAATCCCACATAACCCGGCGTCGCTCCCTAGACGTTGGGTATTTTGAAGGTTCCCCCTCGTCATCAAAAAAAAGGTAGGTAGGTACATATTTTAAAAATCATGATTTTGAATGATAAAACATCTCGTGCGCTTGATTCTCTCTTACAATAAAATACTGCAACCACAATTGTTAAACACATTACAAATGCCTTAAACAAGAGAAAAAGTACCCAAAGCTCCCATAGGAATTAAAATAGATCAAAGAACTCCAAAATCAATAACGTAAAGAGCCAGAAATATCCAGCGACTCATTTCAAAGGGGTTTGAGGTTTTTGTTCGATTTCATTCAAACTTCTGTTGCTTTGGCGCCACAGTTTAAAAATTAATTAAAGTGATTGCTTTAGAAATACGGAGGCGTCATAATAAATTTTCTTATTGTATCTGACCGCGGTTTTAGTTTATCTCAAGGGTCGTATCTGAACGAATATAAATGAATCTTATATTTATGATACTTTTTTCGTTCTCTGTTCTTGGTAGCGTTTTATTGCTCGTGAAAGGGTACGAATTGTTTTGCTGACAGATTTACGAGGAAATATTCGGCGTTTATTTTAACTGTAAATGTTCTTTTTCGAGTTCAAATGCGAGGCCTGAATCATAATGTTTGCATCGTTTTATTGCGTAATATTAACGTTATTGTTATTTTTTTTAATTATTACACTAAGTAGATATTTTATTTGAATATAGCCTAACTGTTATAACAATTAGAAAATATAAACGTTATTAAATAAATTATTTATCTAACCTCTTATACTCATTCTGATAGAATAATGCTCATCGAATTAAATATATTCTTTCTAAAAGAGGTTATGTAGGAAGTCACTTCGCGGGTCTTCACATGGTAACATTACTCTACATCCCTATAGTCGATTCTACCACATTCACAGGTAGAAGTAGAAGAATGAGTAATACATATTAGTTTATTATTCTACAGATAAGTATATATGCGCGTGAAATGCAGACTTATTTGTATAACTACTTTTATTTGTACAATTTGCACATTTTTTAAAATTATGCACGGTAAAATGGCACTAGATGAAAAAATCTAAAAGTATAACAAATAAGTAAATTGATAAAAACTACAACTGTATAATTACATTTTGGAAAGACTGTTTTCAACCGTAAATATTTAGCTCTCATAATTTGGATCCTCGAAGCAAATACAAGATATCTACCGGCTTCAATACCGATAGTTAGCTACAGCTTCAATCCCCGGCCAGATTTATATTTCTGTAATAAGTCTTAATTTATATATAACAATGAATTTTAGTGTTATAAGACGATCGAGTACTAGATACCAAAGCTTACAGCATTATAGGCATATTTCAAAATACGATGTAGCTAAACTTTCATCAGTTGCAACAGAAACACAATAACAATCAAACTAATCCCAGCTTAATGACTTCCAGACGATGCATTCGCGTTAGATTTCAGTGTTAATAATTTATTCGAGATCCGCTATACTGGAGTGGCACGAGGCAGAAGGCGCTAACTCGATAACAAGACAACGGCAGCTTTGCTAATTGCAATTTATTGCAGGTACTACAAACAAGTCTGTTTCACTCCTCGCTCACGTATTTTGAATTAATTTGCGAATTTCGACGAGCAATTAGATGTTGCGCTTGCTGTGACTGTATTTAGTGTTCATGTAGGTACGATAAGGGCTTTGTCTTTGTAATGTTTAGGTGAGAGGAAATATGATAAATATACCATATTTCCTTTGGTTACTTTCTATTGATCGATGGATTGGTGAGAGCAGTGATAACCTGATGTAGTATTTAAAAATCAAAGAATATAGGTACCTGAACACGTTAGGGTGCTAACTGATACTTTATAAGTTCACTTTTTTAGATAAAACTTTATGTAAGCCTCCACCAACGCATTGCAATTCTTTCAGTTGTGGGAGGAGACCAGTGTCCAGCAGTAGGACATAAAAAGGGTTGCGGTAAAAAAAAGCAACTTTCACTGATTTACAGCTGATTTACATTTATCCTCAAAAATATCCTCAATCAAAGCACAATCTTGAACTGTTGTTGGTTAGTTGCTTTTGTTTATAGAAATCAACGAACTAGAAAGACCATTCAGGTAAACAAACGTCAGTTTGCAGTACAGTTTGAACGTCAACAAGCTAGGACTGATTCGGAAAATGGGTACAAAATTTCTCTATACTAAAGCAGCAACAGGAACTATAAATATTCTTATTTCAATAAAGTTTACGAACATACAATTTATATATTTTATAGCTTAAGGAAACAACGATTGTCTAATGATTAAAATTCTTGGTCCATGGTTCGAATCCAAGGTACACAGCTCGAATATTTCAGTTATATGCGTATTAGGAATAAATATTATTCTTACATTGACGGAATGATAAATATCGTGAGAAAACGTGGACGCTTGAGAGTTCTTTAAATAAAGTTCTCCATGATGTATGAAGTCTACTTATTCCCGTTTGGCCAGTGCAGAGGACCATGGCCTAAGGCTCTCTCACAAGTGCCCGACAGTTGGACTATAACGAGTGATGAGGAATCAACCCATTATTGTCCAGCTGGGCACGGCTCTCCTCTTGTAGTGAGAGGGACTTAAACCTCATTCCACCTCACTAGCCACAAATTGGTAGACTTTACACACCTTTGATTTTTTTAAGAACGCTCAGGTTTCCTACAGGTTTCCTCACGATGTTTTCCTTCACCGTTAAAACAAGTGATAATTAATTTCTAATACGCACATAAATCAGCGGTGCGAGCCTGGGATTTGAACCTCGGACCGCCGTTTGAGAGGTATTTTCATCCATAAGGCAATCACAGCTTATAATAATGGGTTGACGACAATTATAATTATAGGTAACTAAATTACAGGTGAGCTATAATAACATAACGAGACTATAATACGTTAATACACAATAATATGCGTATATAATGTTATAACTTGAACATATTGGCAATTAGCCGTTTAGTGGTTAATTTAAGCTTACGTTATCACCATGCTAAATTATATTAACACTTCGTACAACGTCGGTAAGAAACATGGGAATAGCTGTCAGCGGGAACGAGTTTACACTTAGTTAATTAAAAGATTACACACGAATGAGCAATTAACATCGGATCTGTTCCCTCATCTGTTACGTCGGATACCGAACGGATTAGAATAAGGTAACGTACAACTCGTTTTAAATTAGCTTTTAGCTAGAATTTCAGTGAGATTTGTGTATCTTTTATTATTGTTATACATACAGACAGGTGTTCGTATAGCGACTATTGCATAACACCTCATACCTACATGTTTCATACATTAATCGTGAAATTAAAAAAAATGCAGTAGACGTAACTTAAAATGCTACCTACAAATTCCACTATTAAAACTACACGAACAACGCCATCTGATATGGATAACTCAACCTGTGGTGATAGATGCCATAACAACAAAACCAAGAACAAAACAAAAATATTTTAATATATCTACGTACTGTGAAAAACTTTTCTGAAACCTGGGTATGGTTTATTCCTCGAATTAGAAAATCAAGGTATACAAGTTTAAAAAAAGTTTCATTATTATTAAACTTGTAATTAGTGTAGAACAGCCACTAAATTTCAAATTATCAAGATACCAATGAAAATAAAACTAAATAACTAAGTCGAGTTAAATAGTTTCTCGGGACGTAAATCCTGTATAAGCCAGCCTGAAGGCGAGATTGAAGTCAATAGAACGTAAAGCGATGTTAAGTTACCTGTCATTTAGGGGAGAGTGGGGTGACCCGCTCATCTTAACTAACGGATTTATAAACTGAATGGTACCTACGAAACTTCTGCAAGCTACTTTAATCTTATTAAAAATCTTTTGTCTTACAAATATTGCTTTAAACTTTAGAAAACTTTTTCGCTTGCATATGTAATTTTACACGTGAAAAGCCGCGGGTATAATCTAGTTTAATCTGAAATTTAAAATATTATTTGCCAAATATTTTTTTCTTTTATTACATCAAATTATTTTAATAATACGTATAACTATATAATTAAAAGCTTATAAATTAATTGAAAGTATATGTAAGTATGTTAATATTCCTTATTTAAAAACCATAACATTGAAAAATATAAGGTCTTCGCGGCCATATTTGTGTTAGTACTTTAAGTTCCTTCAGTAAATAACTTCAAACGGTAGTATTCATGAGATCACACAACTTCTAAAATAATCTTATTAATGGTAATGGAACAAAGAAGGATGCACTCTACATTCCAGTGAGGTGTTAGAAGCTGTTTAAAACTTACAAACCTAAAGCGCTTTCTTAAGTTCAAGCAAAAAAGCAGCGGAGTTTAAAAACAGGAAGCTAACAGTTCTAGGAAGTTAAGTGGAAAGTTAGCGGTCTCAGTTTTGTTTTTATTTATGAACAGTTTACTGATGTAAGTAATGTTCACTTTAGCACTTTAAAACTTTGCGTCCGATGCTAAGGATTCTGATTTATTTGCCGCGTACATTTCTGTTTTCACTTTGAAGTAGTACTAAGGTACTTATGAATAGTTTGTTATACTATTCGATTGTCAGAAGTAATTTCCAATTTTATTAATGGGGATTTTTGGATATTTTTGGGTCAACCTCTGTAAATAATGTTCACTTTTGCACTTTAAATTTTTGCGTATGGATGGATTAATTCTGGTTTATTTGCTGCATTTTCATTTTTGATTTGTGAATAGTTTAGTAAATTGAGTAATTAATAGTTAGGAATACTTGAGTTATGTAAGTAACAGATAGTTTACTTAAGTATCTAACGTTCACCTTCAGTTTTTGCGTCCGAAGCATTTTGTAGATTTAGATGTTTTTACTATTAAATGTATTTATTAAACTTCAAATAGTTTAATAATGTAAATAATATTCACTTTCTAAACGTTTTTTTCTTGACTTATAGTAACTGTACGGGAACTATTCATATCCTAAACAGTAAATTTGACACTTAAACTATGTGTCCAATGCAAAATATTTTACATTCGGTGCGAACTTTTCCCTAGATTGAAAATATAATAAATTTATGGGCCCTTTAAAGTTCAGAAACGGCTGTTAAAACTGGGGAAAACACGTTTTATCGGAAAACATGGAGCTGATGATAATGGTGACTCATAAAGAAGTACGCGACCGATAGGTTCCGTGAGTTACCAACTTTTTGGGAACCTACCGTCATTAGGAGGGCACAAAACGATTTCTCAACTAACGCTAATGACACGATTTTATTGCTATTCAAAGTACTCTGCTGAAAAAATATTTTATTGGTATACTTTATAATAATGAATCGAATGAACATGCTTTCCACCTGTTGATAAATAGCCAATGCTGCCTGGGGCCATCTATGATCAGCCCCAGATAAGATTAAAGTTCTATCTGAGATCTGCCACAGATGTTTTTTTTTCTGCCTTATAACAGGCAGAAATAGGTGTGGCGGTGGTGCCACCGGAGTCGAACTATATAGAGTTCCACCACTTTCAAGATGTGTTATGGCCCCTGAGAACTAAATTATCTCACATTAGTCCTTTCTAAGTATATGTCTATGGACAGCAGTTGCAACAAACCATCATGCACGTTTGTCGTTTCGAAAACAAAAATGAAACTTTTAGCTTGAAACAGCCGGGATACGTGCTAAAGTTTTGGTCGTAAGGATTTTGTAAGGCAGACATTTGTTCACGATATTCAAACATGTTTGTCGCGGATAACAACCGATGAATCCATAAAGTTGATAAAATTATGTATTATAATGCAATCTTATCCGTTCTATACTGTTCAAGTTCTGTTCTTAATAAAATGTAAATTTTAGGATAGTTAGAAATATGTTTCTCATTTGGACATCTTCTCACATGTTTATTAAATAAGTAAAGCTGTTTTACTATATCTGTTCGTCATCTGTGTAGTTTTCGAAGGTGGTAGACCCCCATGTAGTCCGCCTCCGGCGGCCCCCCCGCCACACCTATTACTGCCTTATAACAGCAGTGTTAAGCACTGCTGTGTTCTGGCTTGAAGGGTGTGGTTAGGGAGACATACATATCCGAGGCGTTCCAGCCCAGTCCTTAGGAGTAGCAACGCATCTGTGGTCAACCCCAGGTATGACCGTGGTCATATCTGGGGTTCATTACAAATCTCCATGGGCGGCAGTGGTCACTTACCATCAGGTACAAGCTCGTTTGCTAGTCACATGTTATAAAAAATGTATGATTTTATTTATTGGCATAAGACGACGAACATACGTCCACTCTGATTCTTTGACCGTATTAACGTTGGATTTGAATAGTACAAACAAAAGGATTGTTCATGACCGTGTGCCTTCGTATACGATTGTAAATTCAGCGTATTGTAAAATGCGGGCAAAGGCAAACTACTGCAAAAAGAAAATATCCTTAAGTATTTTACGATTCGTATATTGTATTTGTATTCGTATATTTTTGTAGAGTTTAAGATTCCTGTTGAAGTTATTATGAAGAAAACACAAAATACGAATTGTAAGACAATCGTGTATGGAATTGTATAACTTTAACGTTTAGTATCAGTAAACAATATCAACTTGGTTATTAAAAAAATATATAATTTATCGTTATTAAAGTTGAAAAAACATAATAGATAATTACATAATTACAAACGGCATAAAGCAATCTGAGACCTCGACTTTGTGTCGACTTTACGAAATAAACAAATTAAGAGCGCTCCATAGTTATTCCAGCGGCGACTTCATTAGAAAAGTTTGTTTCTCTCAAAGCTAAGCTCCGCCGGTATTAATAAAGTTTGTTGCGGCCGGTGCAAAGAACGTGTTAATTATCACAGTCCGGCCCTGGACACCTGTCTCACGATCTAATACAACTGACTTACAATACTTTTTTGTAATGTTTAACTGCATAATATTTCATTTTTCTTATGTTAGCTTTATTTATTTTATAGCATACATAACTTAACATGATCATAGTTAGTAAACAGTATCAGGAATTATTATTTTAATCAACATGAAAAGCAATCTAAAACCTCGACTTTGTGTCAAATTAAAAGAGCTCCATAGTTATTCCAGCAACGATTTCATTAGAAAAGTTAGTTTCTGTCAAAGCTAAGCCCCGCTGGTATTACTAAATTTTGTTGCGGCCGGTGCAAAGTAAGGGTTAATTATCACAGTCCAAATCCGGTACTAAGCTAGACCACGTGACTTCAGTTACATGATCAAAATATTCTAGTCTTCAAACTTTCAAGTCAATTTATGTTAATTCACTAGTTAGTAAAAGTTTAGTTTTAAATTCATTTAAAAAGTAAATAAACTTTGTATTTTACTTTAAAACCAATATATTCCGTGTTCTTGTTTTCTTTCTTTTATTTCAGAAAAAATACATGCAGATAAAACTAACGCTAAAGGTTGCTAACAACTAACAACATTAACGTTAATGTTATTTTTATCGTTATTTTTGCAATTATTACAAATGAATTAGAATGGAAGTATGCCACTTTTAGACGAGTCACTAGTACTATTTTTGCAAAAACCGAATAATGCATAAAAATTGACAAATTTTACTTAGCTTTACATAGATCGTTCTTATTGACAAAGCCGTTATATAGAAATGAAAAATAATAAAAACGTAGAGCAACAAGGACGCATAGCATGAGCTGTTCTTTCATTGCTTTACTTAAATTTCCAATTTTTACAATTCAAAGAGGAACGTCCGCCCGCTTTGATTCCGTGAACGTATTAGCATTAGATTTGAATAGAACAAACAAAGGGATTGTTCAAGACAGTATGCTTTCGTAGGCGATTGTAAATGCAGCGTATCGTAAAATCCGAGCAAGGCCTTTGCTATAAAAGGCAATGTTTTATCTTTTTCCTTTTTTCATGATTGTGTAACTTTTTCAGGAAAATAGACTCTTTGTATCTTATAAGCATAGGCATGAGCTTTCAATCTGTAAATATGAATACTATTACAATTTTATCAAAAAATAAAAATGAATTTTGATGAAAAATTATTGTAAAATATGTGATTTACACAGTGTAGTGATATTATCATAAAAACAAAAAACACAACTGCTTTGAAGTCCTTTATTGCAATTTTCAGGAACCGTATTTAAAAATTATATAGCCTATATCACTATGCCAGTTAAGACAAATCCAATGATATATTACATGTTGAAATCCATGAAGCCGATTGGGCTGTAGGGCGTACCAAAGAAATCTACATACATACATACGCTCGAAAAGCATTACCTTCCTTCTGACGCAATCGGGTAAAAGGCATCAACTTCGAGTATCATTTTAAAAAACAGTAGAGTTATAAACTTTTAGATTTTCCGGTAAAACTTACAAACGTGATAAAGCACCGAGAATTTTCAGTGTAAGTCACAAGAAATATTCGAGGGTACAAAGTTAATTAGTGTGTTTTCTTTGATTGCCGCCATCAGAGCGCCGGCTGCTCGGAACTGCTACGCTCAGGTGACTCGGGTGTTATAACTAAATTGCTCGTTTTCTTTCTCCTCCAAAAATAACATGCTAATAAACGTAATGGCGGTACTGAGCCTGACGTTTTACTCAATGATCGTCTTAACTGACAGATTTATGAATGAGAGCGGAAAAATCAAATGTAAAATCCTAATAACTTTGAAGTATGAAAAATGTAGGGCATGAGTAAGTTTAAAGGTATAAAGGTTAACAAAATTTTTGGCCTTTTCAATATTACTTATCCAGTAGATAGGTTAAATAAACTAATATACGATCAGGCATAGAATGTTTTTATACATATCGAATTGTATTCTATCGGATATAAGGAGGTATAATTTGTACAGATTTGTTTTAAGCACTTGATTTATAATTAAATAAGATTAATTATTTAAATAAAATATATTATTTCATTGTTTTTATCATTATATTTCATCATTATAATATTTCATTCAATAAAATTTATTATTTTATTTGTTGTTCGTTAAATACTAATTATGAACAATAAACATGGTGACTCTATATAAAACGTTAAAAAAAATTAAAAGTTGTAATAAATGGGAGTATATTTATAGAAATAACCATAACAAATTTCGTGAAATATTACATTAAAAGTGAATAAGTGACAGCCAGTTAATAAGGTAATAATGAAGACCGTTTATTGGTATTTCAATCATTCATAGCAGACTTTCCTCAAGAGTGTTTAATGCAAACGTTATTTGATAAATTCCATCCTAAATAATGTTTCATCTCCTGTTGTCGACGCAACAAATTGTTTCATTTTTGACGCTTCGCTTAAGAACGTTTATCACTTGTAGGCACGTAGAATGTCTATATTTACGCTGATACGGCTGGTAGGTATTTTGAATATTTTCATGAAGATTGATCACTTTTAATATTGTTTCGTTTTAAGACAATCCTTTAAAATAATAGTGAAGACACGATCTAAGCAAAACATATTTTATGATACTAAAAAAAAAATTGAACACTAATTACCTAACTCTTACAATGCTAAACTATATTTTTTTAATTGTAATTGCTATAAAATAACCAAAACTGATGTCAATAAAAATTAAATCGAAGTTAAAAATTACAAAAAAGTATTGCAAGTTAGTAGGTATTAGATTACGAGACAGGTGTCCAGGGCCGGACTGTGATAATTAACGTTCTTTGCACCGGCCGCAACAAACTTTATTAATACCGGCGGAGCTTAGCTTTGAGAGAAACAAACTTTTCTAATGAAGTCGCCGCTGGAATAACTATGGAGCGCTCTTAATTTGTTTATTTCGTAAAGCAGGAATCACAGGGCTACAGCCTAATTTATTCTTATAAGTTATAATTAGAAATAAGCTTTTTAATTATATTTAATGTACACGTTAATAAATTGTACTGCTAATCAGAGAATTTCCGAGTAGTCATGATAAAAGAATGAGTATTGTTCACAATACAAAATGTTTTATAGTAATTAATAACATCGTAGTACCAATGCTACGCTCCTTTTTTAGAAAATAATATTTTAGAGTAAATAACAATTTTCTGAAGTTGAACTTAAAATCTAGAAAAAGCTATTCTTATATGCATACTAAAAATTGATCAATCGTAAACCCAGAACCACTGAAAGCGCATATTGAAATAAAAAATACTTAGCTTAAACTTAGAGTTTAAACTTTCAATCGTCAGTCCAAATTAATAAATATTAATGTGGTATTAATCTTGACTTAATACATTTGCTACAATAATGGTGTGAAAGAGATTGTTGTACAAGTAGCTTCTGCAAAGTGCAAATAAAATTTAGTATTTCACATTATATAAACATATATAATTAAAATTTTAAATATTAATAACATCATAGTACCTACTTAGGCTACATTCCGTAATGGTTTTAAAACTAATAAGTTCCAAAATAATGTCAGATGGTTATTACTTACTAACTTCGAAAATAGAAATAGAAAGTTAATCAAATTTGCACACAATGAATGTAGTAACGAAATTTGAAATAAAACCACTTAGCTTAGCTGAAGAACTTAAACTTTCAATCAAAACTACAAATAAATAAGAGTGCGGTATTACTGCCGAGATTACTCTCGGCTTCATACATTTGCTACAGTAATCTCGTGAAAGAGAATGTAGTACAAGGCGCAAGTTGCATCTGCAAAGTGCAGCTCGCAAAGCCGGAACGATTGTGAGGATTTATCAATATACGTATTCGCCTTCGATATTGCCTTGTACCTAGTATACATTGGAAACGAGGATTTATGTAGATTCTTTTATTCCATCTTATTACATTTGGTAAGCTAGCAAATTCAGTCAAAAACATAATTTCTTCAAGCTTGAAATTCGGTAGAGAAATTGAAGGTATGAGTAAAATTTCAATTGTGTTTAAAAATTTCACTTAGTTTATTAAGTGCTGTTAAAAATAATACCAAGCCTGAATTTTTAAAACGAAGTTAATGCTTCGCTTATTATTTTCAGTACAGTTTATAATTTACAATCGTTCTAATTTTTAATATTATACATATCTAATAATAGTATCAATAATCCGGTGGATACACCCCATTGATATTTATAGTTAATGAACAAGTTCATAATTATATGTAGCAATTGACACCTACAATTATAATGAACTTATGAAATATCAGTTATAAACCATATTTACCCTAGTTTTAAAAAAATGCTTACTTATATTTTAAGGTAAATGCGAAAGGCGACATGAGTATACATGACAATGAAACGGGGTTAGTACAGTCGGACATGCGAGACTAATCCCGCGTCAATTAAGCACTTACATGCAGACAATGAGCGCAGCCCATCGCATGGATCTGGATGCACCTGCGATACGGATTCTCTTTGTACATGACGTATGTTCCTATTGTGAACACAAATGCATCTATTAAGGACCCTGCATTATTACTCTCTATGTTCGAGCTGTACACAGGACATCGTATTTGCTAAATGCCTCTCCGGACCACATGTTATAACATGATTCTATACTCAAATATTAACAACAATAAAAATGCTCCTAGTACACGAATTACCTCCTGGTCCCAAATTCTTCTTATCAGTTTCGTGATGAACCTATTAGGATTCTTAACTACGATAATAACCTACACATTTTTTTTACAGGTAATTTTGCGAGAATGTGGTCATATCTGACTCTATATCACTAAGCCTCTTACAATTTCTAATACCTACATGAAAATTATCAGAAATGTTAATAGTGCAGAAAGATACTTTAATTTATTCTTATACCTTTGTAATCAGTAGTTTGAGATACGCGAAAGGCGACGTGAGTATACATGACAATGAAACTGGGTTAGCACAGCCGGACATGCGAGACTAATCCCGCGTCAATTAAGCACTTACATGCAGACAATGAGCACAGCCTACCGCATGGATCTGGATGCACCTGCCGCTCGCTGCGATACGGATTCTCTTTGTACATGACGTATGTTCCTATTGCGAGCACAATGCATCTATTAAAGAGCCTGCATTATTAATCTCCGTGTATGAGCTGTACAGAGGCAGGTCGGACATCGTATTTGTTGTTTATGTCCTCGAACTAAAACAAGTAGATATATGAAATAATCTAAAACTAAATTACGATCAACTGACATAGGAAGTAAATTACCGATAATAACTTACTAACTAGCAGGTTGTGTTCAACTTTTTTTTTCAAGGTTATGTTCAAGTATAAGATAAATATACTAAGGGTATAGATACGTATAGATGAAAGTATTTGAATTCAAGTAGCTAAACTCTATAACGAAATTGAAATAATTAAATATATTCAATAAAAAAAGTTAGAAGCTTTTTTAATTATGTAAAGCGCTAAATTATTACAAGCTTAAAATTAAAATATTTCCAATTAAGATACCTAATAGAGCTCACAAAATAATGTATTGTAGAGTGTTATCATTTATGAACAAAAAATTTTATAGTTCTAAATCAATCATAGAGAAACAATATTTGTGAAGTGAATCAAGGAAAATGTCTACAAACATCGCAAAATAACTTCACTCGAGTAAGAGAATGTCACGCACCGCTGGAGTCACGGCTTGAAGGCGTCGCGACGGCCCGGGGGAGTGCGGGTCGCGCTTAAATGACAGGTAACTTACATCGCTTTACTGGCTTATTGTAAGTATTTGTCTACAATTTTGTCCGAACGTGGCTTATTTACCTAGATGATTTGAAACATAGCAACGTAAATCATACGTAAAATTCAGTAACAAAGTTTTATTATTTTATCAGTAAATTGAAAGCTATTAGTTTTGAATTTCATAGGACTTTTTCTGAATAGTCATTAGTTTTCTTGTTTTTCACGTAAACCTGCAGTGATCTATAACGTTTTGAAACATAAAATATTTCATATCAGATAGATAGGTACTTCACTTATTTAAAAAAAACAATGTAGTTACAATTAGTGTAGATAAAAAAACGCAGTGTAAAAACTAGGCACATATTATAAAAGTATCAACTTAACTATTTAACTTTGACAACTAAATTAACTAAAAAGGATCATAACGAGGTATTAACAAACATCGCAAAATAACTCCACTCGAGTGGGTAAGAGAATGTCGCGCACCGCTGGAGTCACGGCTTGTAGACGCTGAGACAGCCCTAGGGAGTGCGGGGCGCGCTTAAGTGACAGGTAACTTACACTTTACTGGCTTATTGTCTTCAATCTTGCAGACATTGAATTATTCACACAGATATTTTAAGTCAAACTTATTACCCTTACTATGATGGGTATATATACTCATGATGTGAATGGCGAAATTTTAATCGTTGAGTCTTAACTTCTTCTTAATTTTATTCATTCAAAAAGTTTGATATTTCATACGTGTTAATGTTATGAATATTGTGGATTCATACGCAAAGGTAATCGTACAATTTTTATGTGTCAAACCTCAATATTTATGATCCAAAAGTATCTATCAAGAATCTATTAAGAACTGGCTGAACTAGTTAGACCAATATGGCATAATGTCCATTATTGCACACGACATTTTCATAAAAATATCGTCAACAAAAAATAATATTGCTTACACATCTGCGAAACAAATGATAGCAAAATATGTACCCGACTCGCCCGACTCCCGTCTAAATGACAGGTAACTTAGCATTGCTTTACGGGCTTATTGTCTTCAATCTCGCTTGAGCTTGCTTGTTTGCGATTTACATTCCAACATATTGCTGCTTATTTCACTTGCATATGTATTATTATCTCTTCAAATATTGAATAACATATAAACCTTCCTTTAAATCACTCTATTAAAAAAACCGCATCAGAATCCGTTGCGTAGTTTTAAAGATCTAAGCATACACAAGGACAGACAGCGAACAGCGACTTTTCATACTATGTAGTGATTTCGATATGTTTAGTTTCATTATAATAGAGTAAACAAATCAAGCTAGTCATAACCACTACACTCATATACCTTTTGATACTATAGTCCAGTACTTACTTAATTTGGCAAGTGGCATTTGTATAAAAATAGCAAAAATAATATTCTCAAGAATATTCCTTGCACATCTCAGAAACAAATGATAAAAAAAAGGTGTACCCGACTCGCCCGACTCCCGTCTAAATGACAGGTAACTTAGCATCGCTTTACGGGCTTATTGTCTTCAATCTCGCTTGAGCTTGCTTGTTTGCGATTTACATTCCAACATATTGTTTAAACGTAGCTTAATTCACTTACATACGTATTATATGTAGATATGCAAGTAATACCTACTATTAAAGCGCACATAGCCCTGCAGATTGCGTAGATATTAACCGATCTACAAAAGTTAAGGAACGTCGGGCGCGGTCGGTAGATGGACGGTGCCCGCTAGTGGCCAAAATTTCATGCGTGTTTCCGTGCTTCGGAGGGCATGTAAAGCTGTCGGTCCCGGTTGTTATCATTGTAGCAGTCGTTAAACATTGTCGGAGGCCTTATGGGCGCTTTGAAAACATTCAACACAAGTTTACCACAATTGGAGCAGCGTGATGGAGGACCTACGCTCCAGGTCTCTCTCAGTTGTAGGAGAAGACACGGATCTTCTCCCATGTAATGAAGTACCTATTAATAGGCACGGGCCCAGCAGTGGGATATAAAAAAGGGTTACGACATCATAATTATGCATACTTCAAGGTATAAAATTCAATTGATTATAGTAAATTGCTTAGTACCTCACGATGTTTTTCCTTCACCATTTACGGAAGTCGAACCTCGGTCTCTCAATTCAGAGTGCTTCTTTCTATTTACTACTTTTTGTATAGGTACATAAATTGCTACAATTTAAATAAATTATTACGATTTTGAAGCTACAAGATATAAATCTTAGTTTGCAGGAATTGATAAAATAGTCCAAGTCTTATGCAATCAAACCTTAAAGAGCATCAGAGAGTAATTTCCTTTGCGCGTCGGCAAGATTTTCTTTCATTTGATTTTAACATTAAATGACATTCGAGTTTCATAATAACATTAAATTAAATGAGTTGAATAGTAGAAAAATGATAAATTAAAAATATATGATAGGTACTTATATAATACGATAGAAAACCAATTACAACCCAGATTTATAGCCTCCTGGGGTGCATTTCCCCTAAAATCGATGATAAAACCATGATCTTTGATGGAAAATTTTTTGTACCTAGGATTGAAGCTAAAAATAGGAGCGATGGATACTTGGTATGTAACAGTAACAAATGCGAGCTAAGGATCCGCGAGGTGTAGATGCGGAGTAGATAAAGTACGTTTGACCTTAGTTTTGAAGAAAAAAACACCTATAACAATTATATACTCGTAACTACTAGCCACACACGTATTTTATTTGCACAAAGATTAAATTTTGGAGCTCTAGCGCGTGGTAAAGAATAGACATTGGTACATACTCGATAATCATTACCCTCCTAACACAGTGGGGTAACAATCAAATGCATCTTCAATCACTTCTTCATAGCATTCAATCTGCTTAATCGGGACGTACACGATAATACGGGCACAATGGTGTAGACCGGCCGAATATGCGGGACTAATCCCGTGCCTATTATGCAGTTACATGCGAACAATGAACACGTACTGTCCCACGTGTCTGTGGCTCACCTGTGCTCGCTGTGACAGCCCTTTGTGCATGCTTCTGCAATTATACAATACCTTTTATAGTTAATAACCTAGTCAATTCCTAATTAGGTATAATTTTATTGGTTAAACACGGTAGTAATCTGACGTTTACTATGTCAGGACACTCGCTGCTTATTTCTTTTTAGCTGATACCCGGCTCTCCCACAAAAGCGCGCGCTAATGCTATTTCAAAAATTAATGTAGCCTATGTTACGCCTTAGAACTTCAGCTATCTTTCATTATAAGCCCGTCAAAATCGGTCCAGCTGTTTAGAGGATTACCTCAACCAAACAGACAAAAAAAAAATTTAATTGCATTTCCGTCATAGGTATCTTGTATACTTTCATATGCATTAAGTAAAAAATGTTATTTTAAAATCACAAACCGACACTTCAATTTCATTTATTTGTATAGATTTCCTTATTGCATTGCAGAATTGCCGTGTGCGGAAGAGCAAGCGGAGAAGTAAATCTGTGATTTAACCTGACTTCCTAAAGGATGCAGGCTGTGTAGCAGTGTGTAGGTCTTGTATATAGAATTTTCGATATGTACTATCATAGTCATTAACATTAGAATCGTACATGTTATCGATTTTAAAGAATACCTGTCTAATTACGTCCTTAACGAAATAGGTAACAAAATAAATACATAACACCACTTAAGTACATGTGTATTGTGTATTGCATTTGCGTTTATTGTCAAGTAGTAGCGACCAAAAATATTTGTACGAGTATAGTACAGCCACATCACTTTTATTTGATTTTAATAACAGCATTAATAATAATAATTACAAAACCCTCATTGAGCAAATTCCACTTGGCTGTTCTTTTGTTTGTTTAATTATTGCTATTTTCAAATATTAGTTTTTAAATAACTCGTTCAAACCAAACTACATATGTATATTTTCAATACAATCTCCAAAACTAACGTACGTACCTTCGTATACCTTCGCTGGCATCATTCCACGTGATTCAATGTACACTCATTAAAGTTTCAGCGTACAAGACAGACGCGTCATCAAAAGGGCGTGAAGGGAATTCTCGGCAATATTCATGTCAGAGATTTCAGATGTCAAGCATAGTGAGGGTGTCAAAATCTGAGCAAATGTGTTTATGCAAATTACCGTCTCCATTAACATTGACTCGAACCCGTGTGTACGTGTTTGTTGTATAAATATTAAATGCCGTTTGCTGCGCTATTTTAATTAACACCTTTTTAGTTGGATGTCTAGATATATCTAGATTGTTCTTTGCTAAATTTCATTTTCTGCTTTTTGGTATACTTTATAGATTGTTAGAAAAAGTAGTTTAATTAAAAAAATATATACAAAGTACGTATGCATAACCAGAAAAACACGGATTTCTAAAAATTTTAAAATATGGAAAAAGTAAACAGCTAGGACTCTTATCTATTGTTAATTAATTTTAAAAATATATAAATTTATATTATGAATAATTTAAATCTTTGTCGTTGTTTATTAAATATTTCTTTGGAAACAAAATTACTCACTTATATTACACTACTAATTCGATATCTTTTTAAAACTATATTTGTCATAAATGCATAATATCAGCATTCCGCACTATACCAACACATCTACACTAAAATGTTAGATATATCTGTATAGAGAGCGTAATCTCTAAAACCACAGGCATTCGCTCAATCTAGAAGCTCGCCATACCTTGAGTTGACGCGGTCAAATTCACTCTGTGACTATCCCAGCTATGTATCGATTTTAGTATTCGACATTAGTACACTCTCTGAGTTAGTTGTAACTTTGGCCTATATTGTAATTGTACATAGATGATCTATTATAATAATCCTACGATGTTGGACGTTTTGAATTTTTGGTCATTTAATTTATAGTAGTTAAAATTTAATAATTTAGTCTTAATTAATTTTATTGTTACCTAAATGGAGTAAAATAAAGTTAAAGCTCATAGTTAGATATACGGTTTCTCCTGAACTTTTCATCTGCTTAAAGAATCCTTTACGGAATGTACAAAAATAAGTTTAAAATGGGTATACCTATAGATTTCAAAATTATAATTCACTCATCAACATTTTCTTCAACATTTACAAGATAACTGATAAAATATTTCCTTCTAAGTTCGTTTTCATCTGAAAATTTCAATTACGCCTACATATGTATTTTTTCTCAGATTATTATATAAATATAAATATAAGCAAAGCAAAGTAAAGTTTGTGAACCACTTTCCTTCTAGTATCATATTCGACAACTATTGTAATTCAGCCAAATTTTAATCAAAACCACCTGGAATTCAGCGTACACATAGCTCAAAACGACAAGAATGTGTAACACCGACTGGATTTACTCTCGGGGCCACAAATATGCATGCAATGTGAATTTGATACCTCGAGTAACTCGACACGGTCCCACTCCGGCCCCCGTCAATCTTAACTATTCAGCTACGCTCTATATTTGACATATTCCGGGCATTTCTACCAAAATGCTGAAGTAAGTCGGTATTATCTTCGAATTAGTTTCGTGTTGGAAATATGGACGCAACCGGTTTTTATTTCCGGTACTTAAATAAGAAAGTCTAGCCTAGCCCAGAGTGTCCTGG
>DWPV01001692.1:0-19640 GCA_018251915.1 Urbanus proteus proteus
CATTTTGGTTTGCGTAAAGCTTCTTTGCTTGCCGAATATGTTGACCGCTAATAACAGTGCAGGTTTGGTAATTTCGTATATCAGTTTTACAATTTACAATCTTACTGATCGGCGATTGCTTTTAAGGGTCTAAGATATCTTTGATATATAATAGCAATTTTGACATACATAGCTCCGCCCCGCATTATTTTTTTTTCCTGTGACGTGGGTGCCACGGACAAACAGACGAATATACAAACACCCAGTCTCAGAAAAGTATAAAAATATAAGTCTAAATTCATCACTCTGATCTTTTTTTTATATGATTGAAGTAGCAAACGAACTGGCAGTCTACCTGGCAAGTGGCAACTGCCGCACATGGACATCTGTAATCAACTCCACATAAGATCAAGTCCAACTTGAGGTTGACCACAGCTGCGCTGCTACCCCTGAGGATTGAGCTGGAACGCCTCGGACAAGTATATCTTCCTAACAGCACCCTTCAGACCAGAACACAGCAGTGCGGAACACAATAGATGTGGCAGTGGTGCCGCCGGAGTCGAACCACATAGAGTTCTACCACCTTTAAAATGATCTGAATGATCTGATCGAACCCGGAACCCTATGCATGGAAGACCGGCATGGTGATTGCTCCGATACACGGATCGTTCGTTTTACAAGATGTAAAGTTGATTTAAAGCTTTTTTGCATAAAAGACAAAAAAACGTGACAGTATCTATAGGTACTTACATACCAAGGCACCCAGAAAAGTATTTTTAACTATAGGTACCTATGGCCCAGAGGCCAAAGCTTATCGGAATAAGCCTTAATGATTGCCATCCAGTGATCATGGCTACGTTCGGGAAATCACGTGATACCTTCTCGTTTAAAACTCCTGAGTGCCTGAACGAAATTATGTGAGCAATGTGTAGGCCTTATACGAAAACTCAGAGTCGCTTAGCGCGCTATGGAGAGGGCTATGATTTGCAATGATGAAATCCGTAGACAAACCGAGGTAGCTCTCAAAATTAGCAGGTTAAAGTAGCAATAAGCAGGCCAAATCGCTTGAAGGACGGATGGGGAAAGTAGATTCTCGAGTGCCTTTTGTCTAAACTTGGTGGCGACCAAGTTTCAGCACGAGCACTGGTCGCCCCCCGACCAGGTGGACTGATGACCTGACAGCAGCGGGACAAGAAGACAGCGGGAAACCGATGGATTCAGAAGTCACAAGACTAGTTGGAGTGAGCCATTTAGAGGAGGCCCATGTCCAGCAGTGAACCTCAAAAGGCTGATGAATGGATCCAGTGATAGCAAACGGAGTAAACGACTCCAAAATTTGCCATGTCATATAAATACAAACGGGGACAAGAAATGTAGCTACTATTGGTCATACGATGAGTCTGTGACAGCTAAGAGAAATCTTGAGCTGTCATTTGGGGGATCAGATACCCGACGTATTAGAAATTAATTAACATTTGCTATAGCGTTGAAAGTAAGATTTGTGAAGTCTACCAATTCGTACTTGGCCAGCGCGGTGGACGATGGCCTGCTAAATTCATAACTGTAGAACAGTAAAGTTATGATCTACCCAAAGCATGCCTACCGCACTAAAATCCCTGGTGGCCTTTCTCAGCGTTCGGCAGTGGAGGACTCCGGGAATTACATTGGACCTCCACGCGCGATGCCCCTTTCGGGCGCTGTGAGTCAAGGTGCGTGCCTTTGAGCGTAGGAAATCATTAAGTTTCAATTCGTTTCAATTCGTTCTAAATTGGTTTTAGTCTCGAGTGCTTGTTGATCTATGAATGTTCAAAACTTCCATAGACCGAGAAACGTCTTTAAGTCTGTAGGTATATCTATTATTTATAGTAGAATTAAGTTCCTATTTTATATAATACTATTTCTGATTTTATTCTGTGATTAAACGTATAATAAAGTGTAGCAGATTGTAATTCGTTACTTTAAAAACTTTAATTATTCTTTAATTTTTATTTTAGTTAATTGTTTTACAGATTTAATATACTCTGTTTAACATGGACAATATAAAATAAACTAAGGTTCAGTTTATGTCACAGAATCTGTAACCGACATCCTATTATTAAGTTAAAGAAAATTTAATGGTTAACAAAAAGTTTTTTAATACATATTATATGGGTAGATATGTAAGTATGTATTGCAACAAAGTAATACAGTTTGTCGTTTTACTCTATACTTCTAAAAGTTGAAGATACTAGTACCTATTTACTGTTATCAAATCACAACTGCATATAATAATTTTATAGTTTAGTAAAGGTTTTAATACTGTATCGCTATTAGCTATTTTGGCTACAATTTTTGTTTGTTTTAAGGGAACTGAACCCGGTCTTAGTAATTTTTATCATTAGGTTTATTAGGTTTGGATCGGCAATATTTATTTATCAGCATATACTTATTAATCTTATTATCTACAAGTTTGTGAATTGGTACATGTGGTTAATTGTAATTAATTTAATAGGAAATAATGACAATAAAGTCCTCATTAATATAGATAAATACCAATAAATTACATAAATATACTTTCAAGTTATAAAACACTAATTAAAAAAGATGATACATGCATAACTATTGAGCCCCGAATATCATTATAGCAATTAGCCACCCAATTAGCAACGGTACAAAGGACCCTTACTAGTCATTTTATTTATCACAATACTATATTCACGATATTATTTTATCAACTTTAAAATCTAAGAGTAGTTTTGTAGTTAAATGGCATCCAGAAAGAGGGGATTGCGTCATACTATTCCAGAATATTATGTTTATTAAATTAAAATAGGCTAAAAAATGTATTTTTTTGTAATTGAGATTGAAAGCATTAAGCTGCCTATTTGTCCAAGATACCCCATCTTGGGTGGGGTTATTTTTAATTAGACATTCAATGCTACAATACTAGTAACAATTGTGAACTATCTAGTGCAATACATATCTTAACCGTTGGATTATATAAATAAACGACAACATGTCGTCAAAAAAGTCACAAAAATTATTATTCCACTGCTGGTCAAGGGTCCTTTCATAATGAGAGCTATTTAGCCCAGGCCTTAGCCCAACGCCCTGGCTAAATGCGAATTAGTAGACTTCACAGCATCAAATCATTCAATTTGTGTCTCACTGTTAAGCCCTGGGCTGCATTCAATGAAGTATTAAGTAGTAACAAGTAATTTTAATTTAATTGATATTCATAACTTTGAAAAAATATCTGCCTAGGTTTAAATCTTCCATTTAGGTTACAAAATTATGACTTTCTGTTTTTGTAAACGTACCTATTAATTTCTGTTGTAAGTTATTCCCTTCCAAATACCAACAAAGCTGTGCTGAAATTCAGCACTTTAGCTTGCGAGCGTAGCATATTGCACAGTGAATATCAATTTGTCCCAGCGCATACAACAAAGAGCCTATTGTTGGCTGTAGTTTATGTATTTGTACTTTTGTGACAAATAGCTGTTTCAGGTCATAGTTTTTGATTTTAAATCGTTATTAGGTACGTGGCGATGTGTTATTTTAAACTATTGAGGTCAGTAGGTGTATTATTAGCAATATTAATCCAGTATTGATTTGTTATTTTGTATGGTCATGGTAAAGACTTCTTTGATAAAATTACAATTTTAATAAACTTCCGTAGATCAAGACTAGGTGATTCTTAAAGCTGGCATTAAGTTGACATTCATAATTATACCTATGAGCTGTATATAATATATTATAATCTGTTTATTCAAAAGAGTTTTAAGAAATATTATTAAACACAGAGGTCTCTATTAATCGGTGCCACAACAATGATCAATTGTTGTCTTCGTAATGCAAAAATTGTCTGTTGTATTCTTCTAATTATAGTTCAACCTGGTCTTATTTATTTTTTTGGCAATTAAAGAAATTTTCTTCCATAATGATGTTTGCTGAATCAATAATCGGCCTCATAATTTTTACACAGCTTATTCCATTGTTGGATTTCACCATTTTCGTGGTACCGTCGTATAGTAATGTTAGGTATATGCTTGATGACTCCTCGCTTGAGCTTCAGCTCCACCGACATCATTCATGTAATTCTTTTAAAGATGTTTGGTATGGAGTTTCTTTCGTCGCTTTTTCTTCATAATGAAACATCTCGCGAAATGGTGGTAGGGTTTAATTGACGTTCAAAAAGAATTCTGTTAAGGATCAAGTTTGAATAAAATAAATGTTGGTCAAAAATGTTACATCAGGCACTTCAAAAAATTTAATAAGGAGATCTTCTTTAGTTCATAGATTAGCCTAGTTGAAATATTCTCCATTATTCTATTCAATGGTGGACGTACCATTGAAGTTCCTTGAATATAAGAATAGCCGGCATTTGATGCTTTCCATTCATCCATACTAGTTAATGTCTGAGAAGGT
The DNA here is from genome assembly GCA_018251915.1 of Urbanus proteus proteus. Classification (NCBI taxonomy): domain Eukaryota; kingdom Metazoa; phylum Arthropoda; class Insecta; order Lepidoptera; family Hesperiidae; genus Urbanus; species Urbanus proteus. Next base: position 4,387 of record DWPV01001692.1, read on the forward strand.
ATTGCACAGCAATTAATGTATCGTTGATATATGGAACTGTAATGGTGGATGTGAGAATTCATACTCCTGTATTTGATTTAAAATTAGTTGAAGGCAATAATACCTTTTTGTCACTTCCCATGTTTTCTTCACAAAGTATTCTTCAAGTATCTATGTTTTGTTTGTGATGAAAGCACTGTTTATCAATCACACAAATTAACACCATAATTATAGGGTTACTAATGAATGAACGAAAATGACTACTAAAAATATAAGTATCTTAGTAGTCAGAGATAGACGTAATAACTGTTATTGAGGTAGGCTTGCTATTATCATATCCTTTAAATTTTATTTTAGTTATATTATTGAGTATAGCCCGATCAACAGTAGGTACCTAATTAACTAGAAAAAGGTTAGATCTCTATAATTATGATAGTGTAGGTAACGTAACGTAGGTACGTCGCGGAGAAGGTGGAGCTTTCCCACAAAACTATCGTGCGAAAGCTCCTAAGATTAAATTTCCACTAGATTGTGCGTAAACTATGGAACTATGTAAATTTAATGATAAGTATGACTTACCCGTGTGATCTTGCAAAGATCGACTAAGAGGTGGCGCAGGTGGCGTAGACGCGTGTTCTCCGCCATACAAGCCGCTGAACTCCTCTGCTGACGACGACGATGCATTGCTACACTTGCGTCCTTTGTCCGGAGTGTACTTGCTCTCTGCTCCCGAGGGAAGGAACTTGGCATCCGTTTGGTGTTCGTCTAGGAGTCCCGGGACACCCAGAAGTCCTCCTACCAAGTTCGGCCGCAGCTCCTCCATGATCTTGGAACCCTGTCCGCAGCCGCCGCCGCCCGTGAAGTTGAGCTGTCGGCTGAAGAAGGCCGGGAAGATGTTGAACTGCTGCGGGTCCGGCAACGTGGCGAGAGGCGGCGCGGGCGGCTCGGAAGCCCCCGCGCACGCCGCGCTCTTGAACTCCACCGTGCTGTGGCCGGCGCGCTGGCTGAGCGAGCAGCGCGGCTCTCCCGCGCTTCGAATCTCGTGTTCCGTGCCGTCGCCGTCGGTACGGCCCCGACGCTCACTGACTAACCACATTATAGTGACGTGGTGCGCCGCCGACACGCCGCCCCGCGCGCTAATTGTTCGCGACTGCGCGAGAGGATAGCACGTCGCCGCCCTCGGGCGAGAGCGAAACGGCTCGCTCCCATACCACCATAATCGATGTAAAATCTTCGTAGGGATGCTGCGTCTCATTCATCCCCGGCGCGAGACACGGCGGAGAGTCGGGGGCGGCGGCGGCGGGCCGGGATTGGGCCGCGGCGGAGCGCCGGGCGCGCGCTGATTGGCGGACGCGCTGCGTCGCACGGGGTGCATCGCACCGCTCCGGGCCAGATATGCTCCTCTTTGTTTTATTGTCCCCATGGCTTCTAGTCGATCTTGCGTTTAAAGTTTATGCATTGTACCATGTTTTGTTTTACAAAACACAAAATCACGTATGAACTTCTTGAGGTAAAATGTGCTGAAATGGAGAGGTGACATTTTGAATTCTGACTGGTGTGTCGCGGTAATTGTAGTGTGTTTGTATGGAACTTGGTCTAGAGCAGTGTAAGATACAAGTTTGGGAGCAGGGAAGTTAAGAAAAAGTGGAGATACTTTTACCTTACTACTTCTATGTGCAAAAATTCTTAAGCCGGAAGTACCTACATATTTTAAGACAGCATTACACTATAACTTACAGTGTCTAAGATGATGTTGCTTATTGACATCTGTTCTACTTGATCTTTATTTATATTACCTACCTAGTTCATCATCGATTAAATTTATCGGTATTTATTATTCAATATTTTATAATAAGTATTGATGTAACAAGTATCTATTATAAATTAAACAAAAAAATATATGAGAAAAGTAGCTTTGTAATGACAAATAATCGTTCATTAAAATATTATTATAATTAAACTAAGATAGGTAGGTACTTAAGCTTAAGTTTAAATATCATACACATAAACTTAATGTAGTTGTAGTGGTCGTGAAAGCCGCTTTTTAAGTTATCAGTAATCTTTGCATTATGATCTCAACCCAATATTACAGTCATTATACTTATCACAATTTGAAATATTCGATATCGATAATATTTATTATCTTTTAATATTAAAAACCAAGGTTATTTAATATGCATCAAAAAGTGAAACAAGTGTGTCACTGATAGTTTATGAAGATAGTGCCCCAACCCTTCTTTACCCGTGGTTATGAATATCATTAGTATCAGGTTTATGCAACAAATGGCCAATAAAACATCCCTTGTCACAATTTTAAAGATCAAAGATAATAATTATGACAAATGTTTCATGCAAATTATTCATTTGGCATTCCAAATTAATATATATTGCAATCAAATATATTTTCTACTACTAAAATTTATTTGCTGGGCTTAGAAGTAATATCATCATGGTATACAAAAAAAATGTTTTGGTAAAAAGGTGGGAATGGAAGGTACTTAAACATTATCTAACGTCATGAATATGACTTGAAAAATAGGTACATGGGATTGTAATTTTTTATCTTTAACTGATCAATGTATTGATTGGAAGCTTTAATTTTTTGGAAAAATATAATTCTTTATTGTATGTATTGAAAGGTTTAATTAAAAAAATCACTGGCAATGCAAATTTATTCACTATGACACCATTTTGCTTATTTCAGGTGACTTGACTTCAGGTAGGACCATAATGTCAACAAAAAAAAAAGGATTATAACGTACCTACTGATCAATTTAAGGTTAATTATAGATATTCAAGGGCAGTAATCATATACCATCTTATTCATGTACTAGCTGATCCCTGCAGTTTTCCTGCGTTTTAAAAGTAAAAAGAAATGCATATTTAAACATAACTGAAGTCCCGCTCGTGGAGCGCATATTTTTTTCAAAAATTAAAGTTGCTTATGTTACGCCTTAGACCTTCAACTATCTTACAGTGAAAGTCCCGTGAAATTCGGTCTAGCCGTTTAGAAGATTACCTCAGCAAAACAGACAGACAGGCAAAAAATGCATTTTTGTTATAGATAGGTATCGTGTATACTTAAATATGCATTGAATTTGCTAAAAGTTGTTATTTTGATAGACAGACACTCCAATTTTATTTATTTGTATAGATTGTCATCTTTATCAAAAATATGTTTTATTACCTACCAAAGCGCTATTTAAAGCCCAGCGCTATTTGTCTGAACTAAAGTAAAGTTGGTGGAGTGCGCGAGTGAAGTAAAGCATCTTAGAACTTTATTAGTAGTTTTAATTGATTCTCCGCTCCTTGAAGTGAGACTTCCCAAGTTTAAGTAGAGTTTAGTGAGCGGATACATACTATGAATATATCTGGAGTACATCTTTTAATTCATATGCATTACTAAATAGTTTCGAATCTTATACAGGATGTCCCAGAAGTACCACGACAAACTTGGGGAGAACGTAGGCCAGGCGCCTCTTAGATTAAGAAAATTACCTTAGTGGAAGTGTCACCGTTTTTGAAATGTCGAGTGATTTACATTTTTTTATATATTCAGCCCTTTTCATATTTGTTTGTTGTAAAAATAAGATGATGCATTGTTTTTATTTCCTCTGAAATGGTATCAGATATCAGGTCTAACATATTAAATTAATTAATTGTAAAAATAGTAAAAAAATTAAGATTTTTTTTAAAATTACAAAACATCTTTATACTTAAAAAACGATAATAACTTTCATTAAGGTGTTTTTCTTATCAAAAAGGTCAGTGTCTGACATATGTTCTTCCTAAGAATATCGTGATACTTTTAGGACACCTTGTATATGGTATGGGACTCTTCCAGCTAAGTCATGACATACAGCCACGCATGTGTATGTTAGATCTACCATTTTAATGAATTTTAATTTCATTTCATTTTATTGAAGGTAAGTGGTTACTAAACACCCTGGTGGATAACAAATGGTCGCTGTCGTTATCTTCGTAACCTACCTTACATAGATAGAAGACCTAATTGAAGACCAAATGCATGACTATCTCAGAAAATGAATTGAGTTACTACAACTTTCAAATAAGAATGTAACACTGCTTAATTATGTTATAAGGCGGAAGGGTAACTAGTAGAATACATTTTAAAGAGCAGTCATATGACTAGTATACACATCAATATTGATCAGCAAATCCTTATTAGTCATGAGAACTGAGATAGAAAGCCTCATTTGTCTGCGGTTTTACTTGTATAATTCACTAAGGAAACAGCCACCAACTCTACGTTACGCCTATAGTGAGGTTTTCACTTATCTTGATAACACATAAACAATTTAACGCGACCTTTTTTTTCGAGGAAACGTAATCTCCTAGTAAAATATTCGTCAACCCCCTCGACCACAAAATTTGAATTAAGATGTCAAAATTAAGATTTCATTTGACAAGTGAGCTCTATATCATGCACAGCGACGAATTGACACTAGTGAATTGCGGGTCTCCCTGGTTGCGGCTCAGAACACATCAACACTGAATGATTGCAGGGTCTGTCAATCTATTGGTTATACAACTGTAGTACAATACAACAAACTATAGCAGACATAGTATTTTCAAGGAAACGGAAAAGCTCCTACTTTAACGCGGTGATAAACATCAGTGATAACGTAGGGACTTTCTGATTTTAGATGTGTTTATTTATAAGTTCTTATATTACGTTCAAATTTTAAACGTCTGACGTTATTATTATACTATTAATATTAATATTTTACTATTCATTTAATTAACTTAAACAACTTTTGCGTTTAGTTTACACAAACTTCTTCCACATATTGTATACCTCACGCTCTAAATGGACGTGCAGACCTTTTTCATAATGATTGGTGACTAGCTAGGCCTTTTGCGTTAAAGCGCTATCATTTTTATTAAATTGAATGTGCAAAATACCATTATAGTTAAAGCATGGAAACCAAAAAATCCACAAACCGGATTTCCCACATCCCTGCCTACATACCTACATCCCTAATTCGATGAAATTTCTAGCATTCAAGAACTATAGTAGGTGTGTATTGCAGTACAATATTTTAAAATATGAGGATTGTAAATCTTTTTATACTAGCTGAAAGTTTCGATAAACCACAATATCGCAGCGCAAGCGGTGGAAGAAGTCCTAATAGTCAGATTCAAGCTAGTGTCACCACTGTCACACATACTAATTCTGCTATGTAAGTTATAACTGTAGGTAGTGTTAACTGCTCTTCTGTTCTATTTTGAAAGGCGTTATAATGGAAAGATATTTTACAAGAGCCGCTCAAACTTAGTCCTTACAAGAGACTATACATCGTTGTTGACCTCAACTATGTACGTCTATGCGGTAACGGGTAACCACATATGATCAAATGAACTGCATGATTAAAAAAATAAAATTGTTTTATTTAAAAAAATCAAAATAAATATGACAAACGACGAAGCGTAGAGTTCTGTTTACGATCACCTACAGTTTCAAAAAAAACAATGTAACAGCAAGGATGTAAACTTATAGTTTAATTTATAAGTTTTCTTTGAGTCAAATACGGAGTCTAATTCCCATATAAATGTATTTCATGTGAGAGCCGGCAAGATTCGAGTGGAGTAAAGTTTTAATGTAGATTCTGAACTTCGTACATGAACTCCAAGGTACGGTGAATTATAACTTGCCCAATGTTGGGCATTTCAGCCCTTTACATTGTAATTGTTTCTGTTAAGAGCGGTCTCATTGAGTCGTTCTATTTCTCTGCTATTTCTCTCTATGATGATGATGCTACTTTAGATTAATTTCGACTGTAGAGATGATTTTTCTATAGTGTCAAATAATATATAAATTATGGTGATACATATATGAACTATAGTGTCAAAGTATGTAGTCCAGATAGTGTATAAGTAAAGAAGAGTAAGAAGTGGTAGAAAAGTAAATAATATATGTCAAGTTACCCGTAAAAAAGTGACGTTAGAACTTATTTATTCATTATATCTTAAATATCGTTGTTAAATATTTAATAAAAACCAATACAAATTGGTCGTGCCTTAGTTTACCTGAATTATAACATTATAGAAAATGTATCATTATATAAATTTTATATGTATGATTACATAGGTACATGCAAATCTTACATCGTTTTGGTTCATATTTGTTTCTCTGTATCGAAATACAGAAGATATGAACAACACAAAAGTTAAAAAGACAACTGACATTATAACTTAGACATACATATAAATATTAAAAATATTAAAATCAGGCATGAAATACAATAATATAAAAATAAAAGATGATCTGATAAAGAAAAAGAAATTTAACGACCCTGCCAGGATTCGAACCTGGAATCTTCTGATCCGTAGTCAGACGCGTTATCCGTTGCGCCACAGGGCCGATGCTCTAAATATTAAAAATTGCAAACATGAGTCAAAAAGTAATGTCATAACTACATTTATAATTTATATAATATATTTTTTACAATACAAATATAAAGTATTGTAAATGCATGCATGCATTATTCATACATAAAGTAATTGATGAATTATAAAGTAAATGATAATAAACGCTGTGGCCGTTATCTATAATTAAACAATTTTATCTGTGTATTTATTGTAATGCACTATCCCGTTTAAACCATAAATGTTAGTAAAAATTAAAGTAAAATTACATAATACAATAATAAATGCGCATACAATTTATCATTCAACTGGATCTTACTTTTTGCAACTTATTTATACACAATATGTGTTTAAAATTCAGTTTAAATTAAAACAGAGTAACGTTAAGGCGATGTTGGGAAGACGGCATCAGATTTGTAAACATTTTTTCAACTTCACAGCAACAAAATAATTCTCATAGGTAGGTACACTAGCTGTGTGGTACCGATTGGGAATAGCATCATCTTTCTTACCGTGGATGGCGTAGGAGGCGACTGAGTGATGAAATCCAGGAAATGGGTAGCATAATCTTCCTGTGTAATATTTATTATTATTTTCCTAATTATTATAAATGGGAAAGTCCGTTTATTTGTTTGTTTGTAACGCCTTCACGCGTTAACTGCTCAACCGATCGTTATGAAATTTTGCACAAACATAATTCAAATTCAAATTCAAATTCAAATTGTACACATTAGCGCGAGTGAAGCCGCGGGCACAAACTAGTATTTATTAATTGTGTCTACTTTGGACACCAAAATACATAATAGACGTGGTAACTAAGGGCAAAAACTCATATTAACGAAGGCCCATGTTGAGTAGTAGACTTAAAAGGCTAAAGACTGGATGGGTAGAAGACACATAAAGTCCGTTAATGTAGGAAGACTAATAGTAACGAAAATTGAGGTACAAGATGTATTATTTGGTTCTAAAAATAAAATCTCACTTGTTACAATGAGAAATTTGCGACATTTGTTTGGGCCATGTGCGCGCCCCGCCCGCACTCCGCCCTGCATTTATCCTTACTCTGTACCAAATAATATATATCCAAAAGACTAAATTATACGTCTTTCATATGTCATTATCTGAACACGTGGCTGAGTTTAAGTGTTTAGTAATATCAATATTGCGTCAAAAAGTGGAAGTTGGAATGCTAGAAACACATTATTACATTGTAGTTGAGAGATGGATTTTTTTTGCTACTCTAAATCTATTGATACTTGTAACCATATCTTACTTACTTGTTTCGAATTGAAAACAAAAACATAAAATTATCTATACAAATAAATAAAATTGAAGTATCTGTTTGTGATTTCAAAATATTTTTTTTTACATAATGCATATGAAAGTATAGGTACACGATAGGTACCTATAACGACAATAAAATTAAAGTTTTTTTGTCTGTCTGTCTGTTTGGCTGAGCTAATCTTCTAAACCGCTGGACCGATTTTGAAGGCGAAGATAGCTGATAGTCTAAGACATAACATAGATTACTTTAATTTTTGAAAAATCCTCAGAAGTCGCAAGACATCTGCCCGCAACAGCTTCAGACAAAGTCAATGTTTTTCGTGGAATTTATTTTAGATATCCAAGAACGATAGCGAATTGTTTCTACCGAGTCACTACAAGCTTTGGCTACTGCAATATTATAAAAATGTACAAATATCGTCATATTTTTAAGTTATTTTGTAACGGATTTAAAGTTTAGTCTCAACGCCGACGCTACCCCTTCCTGTGGCCGCCCGCTTCCGTTATCCGGCGTGGCTCTCTTCGGAATTATAAGTTAGAAATCGGAGATTATTTACAGTGGTACCTAGTGGTAAATAATAAACATTTCTTTAACTGTCATCGTCAACATCAATATGAACTTATTATTGTACACCTGTTTAGATCAGATGAACATCAGATCAGATAAACTTTTAGCCAGAGGATATTTTAACCATGGTTCATCTGCTGCATCTGCTGCACAGTTGTACGTTGGTAGTTTTCACAAACTTTTAAAAAAATTACTGAAACTCTCAGGCATGTAGATATTTTCGGTAATTCGTTCATTCATCATTACAGTAAATGTTATAATATATGTGATCCGAAATACGTAGGTGTCATTAAGTTGCTTTGGTCATGTATAGGTCACATAACTACATACATACATAGTAATCAATTTCACAGGTGCTGGGATCCGGAATTTTCCATATAGATAAGATAATAGATAGAATAGATAATAAATTTATTTTTAAATATTGATCGCTGTTGAGAAACGAAGTTTTAATTATGCTTGCCAAACAGTAATATTAAACAAATATCCATTGACAACCATTTTAGTACCTGCGTTCAATCGTTATACCTAAGACCTAAAACAATCACGACACCGTTTACTAACACGTCAATTCAAATTATGCCGGTCCTACATTTGTCGATGTTTGGTCATAAGCGACCCTTGAAAGGGGTCATCACCTGCCCTAGAACTTAGAGAGAGAGGGTCACTTTCGTACCGGGCTCCTAAAAGCAACCCCTTTTTCCTTCCCGCGAAACGTTTGAGAGGTAATTCCATAATTCTTCCCTTTTCAGCCATTTTCCACGATTAAATATTAATGTGTCGTCCCAGATTTGTTAGGCAGGTTAATTGAAAGACAGATTAATTATTTGCATGATGAGTAAAGCATTCCGAGTTCGTTTTTATAAATTGCCAATTGCTGAGCGAAAAGGGTGGGAATGAATATTGTAACAGAAACGCGAACAATAAAGGCTACAAGTAACCATTATGCTAATTGTGGTTTTGTTTTGTTATAAAAAGTGGGCGTGAAGCTTTGCAGGCAGTGAATAAGAGCGTCGATTGTTTGCAAAAATATTTTGACAAGAAAATTCATGGCTGTCCCGCTGTCAAAATTGCCGCCTAATTTAGCGCGCGCGCCAGTTGCCGCCCATAGTTAATTTGAAATTAGAACGGTTAACTTTTTTATTGTAGTCACGTGGCAAGGGATTTTTGTTTGATTCGTTTTTTATTTTTTTATTTGCTACTAAAATATTTCTAAAATACATTCAGCGTACATAGGTGCAAAGGTACTTAAAACGGGAAAGCGGTAAAGTAATATTTATAACATCGGTGATTACATTAAACGGCATTAATTATTCGAAACGATAAAAAGCTTTTACATGAATATGAATTTTTAATGATTGCTCTTTACTACGTATCGTGACGAATCGTGTTAGTATGAGTTAGAGCTTTAGGGGCAGGTAGGTATCTTTTTAAATGACAAATTATATCAGTTATGGCTTTAATGTTTGTATCTCGTATTTATGTGCCTACTATTATGTCAATCATGTACGACGATAACCCTATCTCATAAAAAACATAAATGTAAAAATAGAAGCCAATGTTGCAGAGACAATATGATGATATGAGAAGATGGTCCGCTCTATCAAAAAGTAATTATATCTCATGTAGAAGCCAATATGCTATTTTTACATACCTTAATACCACTCTATTACCTAAATTCTAATGTAATTTTAACTATAGATTTTAAGTTTGAGTCTTTTAACGAATAAAGAATGAATAAAGTCGTGATTTAATGTTAGTTTGGATGTCATCAGGCGACTTAAATGTTGATCCAAATGTTGGCTCCGCAGTTTCAATCCCCTATGCCGGTACAGTCAGATATAAAAGTTCAATCTGAGTTAGAAACAATGCTCACAGTATATCTGTTCACTAATTTAAAAATTGAATATAATTGTAATTTTTTTTGTTATAGATTGATTTATTCAAAGCATTTTAATGATGATGATTATGATTAAGAATCTACCTTTAATTTTTTTTAATATAATATTAAAGAATATTTTTAAAGTAGATTATTTAATATTAAATATAATTACGTAGTTTTTTTTTTTAACTTTTTTTACTTATATTAATTGTAAATTTTATTTTAATTGTCTCTTTTGTATTAATAAATAAAAATATTGATTCTTTATATTTAACAATAATAAAATTCAAATGGTAAAAAATATCATCAATGTCTTTTTAATTACAGCTTTAAATACATTTTGTATCTAAATAGGTACTATATTTACAAATAAAATTGCAAGCGTTTAAAAAAATCCGCAAAATGTAACGTGATAGTTGCATTTAATGGAAAAGTATAACTTTGCGTTTGTCTGTACCAGTAGCAATGTGAGCGAATCGTGCTACAGTCTTAAAAGCTCGCCAATTAGGGGCTAAAAGCACCTTCGAGCTTGCTTCGCGGCTGTGATTGCGATGTTCATCTATTTTCTACCACCTTACTCCTTTCTTAAAATTCTTTGAAAAGAATGATATACCTAATCTACTATGTCTTTATATTATAACAATTATGATAACATAATGATATAACCTGATATAAGTTCTTTGATTTTTTTCTTTACAATGGATTTAATCTTTTAACTTCATTCCTAAGTTTGTTATATTTGGTGTTTTATCTGAATTTGTCAATAGAAATATCACCAGTTTAATTGTCGTAAGTGCTAATAAGAACGAATATATCTTCGCCTTTACTTTGCAGCAGTGGTTACCGTGGTATCATACATTTTGTACCACCTTGTCTATAGGGTTAGATTTTTGTAGGGTTTTTCTATATCATAAAGCTTGCAAGATTAATTAATATTCCTGTGAAGATGCATTTATTTAATTTGGTATTGGCATGTAATTTTACATTTGGCATTTACAAAGGAAAAACATACTAATATCTACATAGTTTCATTCTTTTCTTTTGCATCAAAGAGCAGAACAATACCCATTCCTTCTTTTAAACGTTCATATTACTGTAGAGTGCTTTAAAAGCTATTTGTTGTATTTTAAACAGTATTTCTGAGAATTTACTAGCAGCGAAGTCAACAGATCGCTCGGCTGTCTTAAAAGCTCGCCAATTAGGGCTAAAAGCACCTTCGGGTTTACTCCGCGGCTGCGATCCACGCTCATCTATTTTGTACAAGCTTACCTTAAGTTTTCTTAAATTTCAAAAAGCAGTCTCTTTGACTATAAAACTGACGGAAAACAGAACTCATAAAGGAATTTGATTTTTCAACACGTCGGTACTATGTTAATATAGGATCATTTTGCGATTATTATGATTCAGATTAGTTTAATTTTTACAAAATTACAGTGTTTAGAACTTCTGCATTTTATCTGGTGCAAAATAAATTAAGAGTAACTGTAGTTTTAAATGCCTTTAATTATTGAAAAACTATGTGAATTTATATTTTATAATATATTTAGTGTGTAAAATATTACTGGTTTTTACTATTCTTGTTTTACGCTATTTATACAAGTTTATTGTACAATAAATTTATGTTAATAATCAAGTCTATGTAAAAATTGGTTGAAAATAAGACTTCATGCAATGCTTTATTGCACTGCATAATAATTAATTGAGTAGAATCCGTAGCACTGAAACCCAGCCGTACCACAATATGTATTTACACAAAAAAGAAAAACGAAGGACGTAACATAATGCTAGAAAACTTGGTTCGCTAAAACATCTTCCATCTCGGTTTCAGTAAAGGGGCTTAGAACAAAAAGGAGCAGAATCTGAGAGCCGCAAGTAAACCTTAAAAACTTTCCGACATGAAAGTTTAAAAGTGATCCGGGGGGCTGGGGGCGGTTGCCTGGCAACGCCCGCCCGCCCTACGCCGCAAATCTCGGCCTTGCGAGAGAATATTCATTGTTTCTTATACACTTATGTTTGATGTTTCGGTACATGGATGGTAATTGTATGTAAGATTTTGGTTATACGCCTTTGCCTTGTTTATTTTGTACTCGAATTATTCTTTTGGTGACGTTACACTGAATTTCAATTTAGCATCATAATTGCTTTTAGACAAATAAATGCCTTATTATACTTTTTTACGAAAAAAAATATAAAAAAATTCGTAGCGCTGCATTATGATTTTTAATTTATAACGCTTCATACTTAAGTATTTAAAAAGGAGAAGTTAAAAACACTAAATCTGATCAAATTTAAGTCGTTTTTATACCCACATGTGATTTGCGAAAAGTTTTCATTTTATGATCACGAATTCTATTCGATTAAGTATGACCATCATCTTATATCGATAACATTATAATCTATCTGGTAATGCTTTTTTGAAAGGACTAAATTAGACGGACAGGAATATTAGGTAAAAGATAATTTTGTTTCTACTTTTTTATCATATGTAACAAACAATCATAATGTGGGTTTAGACAGACTTTTGAAAGTCTTGCAGTAGTATTCATATAACTTTAAAGATAAAATTTAAAATAAAACATTAAAACATATTGAGCTACTTTTATGAAAGTATATTCTTATGATAAATGAAGCATTCCCTCAGTAAAATTTCGCTTAAACCTAACACGAAGTTAATTTCTTGCAATTTGCGTCACACATAAGATAAAAGGAAGAACGTGGAATGTTCTGAGTGGTGAAATCAATTAGCATGCAAATGTAAGAAAACGACCATTAGGTGTGTTCCGAAGGCACACACGAAGCACGCAGCCCCCGATGTATTGATCATACGATCCCTCACACGCTTACATACACCCGTCTCTTTTTAACTTCCCCACAACAGATCGTTATAAACATAAACATTTTCCCGCTGAAACGCCGTTTATCCCACCTCGTATCATTCAAACAGACACCGTAACTCTTTAGTCTGTAGGTTGAATATAAAATAGGAGTTTGCGAAGGCTGTATAGTCGTTCATCTCGCAAGAATTTCCCTTGTTGTGCCAGTAAATTCTGTTCCTATCTTTAAAGGAATAAAGATCTATTTCAGCGTTGAGCTAAGAGAAAATGAATCGTATACGGAATTTTCAGAGATTATTATCGATGGGAAAAGTAATGAGCCTCGCTCAGTTGTTGACAAGTTTAGACTTATATAGCGTAGGTGTTTATGTTGAAAGAGGTCTTTAAACAGGGAGATGAGTTGGCGATAAATTCCACCGTTTTCGAAAATTTCCATATTACTTATGACTAATTTTACGTATAACTTTGGTAGAAAGACTACTAATAGGGTATTTGTTATCTTATTAATTAAGGAATTTAAAGTTTGCAGCGTTCAATATTAAATTTTCACTTATAAAAACAATTGAAATTTCATTTGATATGATAAGATTAGAATACATTTCTCCTCTTTCTATGAAGTTTTCCATCTAGTTATTTTTGATAATTTGTTTTATATTTTATAGAATATATCTGGGTGAATGTGTATTATTTAAAATGTACATATACCTACGTATATTTTTCTCTATAAATAGAATAAACAACCTGATCAGTGATCAAGTTTAAACACATTAATAAACAGCGTCTCTATATGTAGAGAATATTAAAGGTTGTTGTATTTTAAACAATACTTTTATTATTATTCGCAGAAAACATTTACCGTAATGAATAATTTAAAGTACGTAAATAACTCAATTTTTTAACCGCTACTTCATAATGTTATGCAATAAGTGTCTAATTTTATTTATAGCAATCGAAGTTGTAATAATATAAGGAAAGATATCTTGAGTAACAAATCTCTACACATACTCGTATGTATAACCCATACCTATTTGAAATCGCATTACCATAGCGTATGGTGTTTTCTCAATAGTCAGTGAATTGATGTATCGACGTTCTGCGAAATAATCAGACGGTTTGTGCGAGCTCGGATAGAAATAATTCTATTTTACTGGAATCACTGAGATTTACTCCGGAATTGTATTAGGTATGATTTGCTATTTACTTACGTTGAATGGCGTAGCAATCAATACTTAGCATACATACGTAGCATACATACGCATTAGATGTAAATCTTTGAGATTCGGTAGATACTAAAATTCGATAAACTTTTTTATTCTAACCTAGTAAACTAAGTTGTAAGTAGGTATACAAATTATGATTACATTTTACTTTTTATATAGAGCAGCGGTTTCCTACTTAAATTAATCACAGATTTGGTGCTACTCCCAAGGAATAAGATGTTCGCATTTTATGAAAACGAACTGGCAACTATACTTTATCACAGACATAGGTATAGGAATGGTTTCACGGTAAATAACGATGTAATAGCTACCCCCCCAGTCAAATCATATTTCGTTGTACCACCTTGCCACTTCTAAGAATTTTAAGGTTTTCAAACCAAAGTTACATCTAGGAGGAATCTAGAGGATTAAATAATATTCTATGAACATACTCTTATTCAGCGATATTAACATCCTTTTGTCAGAATCAGAATTTTATTTGTGTAATTATAGATGGTCGAATGGTATATGATAAGGTTCTCGGAAAAACCTACTTGTTGCAAACATATTTTAGTGTCGGACCAATACTTGTTTCTCTGATTCTAATAATGTATGAGTGTTTTATCAGTATCTGTGGTTACACGAATTTAACTATAACAATATACCTAAGTACCGACATAAACCATAACACATACACAACATTTTATTAAAACGAAATATTCGGTACATAGCTGCCGAGCATCGATATTTTAAACGCAACTCATGCAAATTGTATTTGCATTTTTATCTCTCTATAATTGCCTTAAGCAAAACGTTTTATCGAAAGCTATAAGTTTACAAATATGTAGAATCTTTGTCTATATGCGTATTATTTAGTTGCAAGATGATTTACCGCGACTTTTTTACCGACTTTCCAAAGGAGCAGATTTACAATTCGTCCCAATCTTTTTTATTAACAACTAGTTTTCGTCCGCGGCTTCGCTCGCGTTAAATAATAATAAAAATATTAAATAATAATCGCGTTCGCTCGCGTCTAATGCCATTTAATCTTATCAAGTGGCCGTAGGTGTAAAAGTATGTAGGTTGTAGGTATAAAAGTTACTTTTCTATCCCTCGGG
>DWPV01001693.1:0-19635 GCA_018251915.1 Urbanus proteus proteus
TTTCATATGCATTGAGTAAAAAAAAGTTATTTTGAAATCACAAACAGACACTTCAATTTTATTTATTTGTATAGATTACTTCTTGTTAACAATTGAATACATATGTGGCTCTTCCTCTATTTATAGTTGTTGCAGATGCATGAACCGTAGTTTTAGTTTAAAATCAAATCTTTAGGCGTAGCAACGCTAGTGATAGCTTTTGAGTGAAACCTCTGAGTTGGTCATGGATAAATTGTCATGGGCAGCAGGGACCACTTACCTACGTTCCAGTGCATACTTGTTTGCTACTACAATCTTCTAAATATAAACTAAAATTAATGTTATTATTTACATAGTATAGTGTAGACAGTGTTATTTCCATAAAAAGTACTTGATATCAATGTCTTATTTAATTATTATAATTGTGTTTCAGTACTGATTATGCGTAACTATTTTTATTATGTACATATTTACTAAGAATAAATCTATAAATAATACCTATGTATTAAAAAGAAATATTATAACTTTTACTGATATCAAAAGAAATATGTCTTTCTGTTACCTAATTTTACAATGATGAATCAATAATTTAAACTTACTTATTTACCTATGGACATTTTAAGACAGTTGAACTAGTTGAAGCGCAAAATATTATGCAAACCTATACCTTTCTCAAACCTGGTACTTTCTCCGATCGAGATCAGTTTAAATTAGTTACAATAGCAGTATAATTTCATTTGGTAATTATGCATACATCGACTTTGGTTCCCGTAAAGGTTGAGCCGACTTACAGTCCCAGCAAGGGACCAGTTGGGGTCATTATGTCGTAGAGTACCCTCGAAGATGCCGTCGCCGGGTGTTGTGCGTACAACGACCAGGAACTCGCGCCACCCTATCTCACCTTCGCTAGCGTTCCCAACATCGACTTCAGAAACTTCTATGATTTCAACCAGTTTCAATGTAGCGCATTGACGATAGTCATGAAGGAGATGATTTAATTGTGACAATAGTTCAGTTGCCGCTGTCAAAGCCTCTGCACTCCCCGGAGATAACTTATAACTTCGTTGACAAGTACACCAGTGATCATCTATATCGGCCATTTGGCAAGTCCGATTAGTCCATATTGGTAAAAATAAACTGATGCCCCTTTTTCTGCCGTAAGATGTACGCATTCTGGCTTGAATTTGTTCATTTTTTACATTATTCAAATCTACCAGGTCGTACAGTGTAGCATGGATATCAAAGGGCGTCGTCAGTCGTTTACTATTCAATTGTAGATTTGTGAAAGCTCCACCGTATTCTTTACGGAACGACTGAGGTACCAGAATATATACAAAAGGTAATCGTTCTTCCAAACGTCCCTGTTTAGTTGATCGTATATCTCCCCATCTTATACCATGATCACTTATTAATAATAAAATACTTTTGTCTAAGTAATTTGAAACATCTAAATTCTTCAGAAAGTTTTCATAACTATTATCCATAATCATTGGATAGTTAAGATAGTCATGACTCATAGTAATTTCCCAGAAAAATCCAAATAATTTATTAGACTTCATTGTAGTGGAAAGGTCTTGGATGTAATTTAATAAAATGTCGTAAAAGTATTTTTCATTCATACATAAAAACGAGTTAAAATCCAAGTTGTTTCCAGCGTTTTTCTCAGCTTCGTGTATAAATGTGTGTAAATAGTAATCAGTTGGAGTGCTGCTGAAGCCGGAACGTTGAAAGTTGAATGTGCCAAGCATAGAACTGTCTTCAGCAAATGCTGTATAGAAGCCGCTCTCCTTGTACCATTCCCAGATAAATGGACAGTTATCAAACGTTGATCTTGAATTAGGAAGACATGTTCGTTTCAATTCTGTATCTTTGAAGCCAAGTAACATGGGCATAACATTTGGAAAAGTATTGTCTCCAACTTTATTGTAACCCAACAATTCCACCGCCCCCTTATCTTTCAAAAATTGTAGCGTTTTAGGCATTGTCCTGTGGAAATTAAGTCTCGAAACAGCATCAATACCAACTACTAGAATATTGTAGGCGGGTTTAGTATTATTAATTTTCTTTTCATCGTGCGACGAAAAATTCTTTTTCAATGCAAACAAAAAGAATTGTTTGTATATAAATACTCCATTGTTAAAACATTCCACCTTAACAAATTCATCTTTTACTTTAATTTGGTCAGAAAACATTTCACATTTGTCGTAACGCACTCGATTGTCCACTGTACTTGAGGTTATATCATCTATTGATGCTGGTCGATAGAAAGGTCTGTAGCAACAAAGCAGTCGATCGTTTCTAGTTACGTTGAAATGTTCTCTATTGTTATGTTTTATCCAAATATGTGTTCTGTTGCTATCCAAAAGAGAAGAAGTCGAGCCATCACAAGGTTCTATATAAATTGGATATTCCACGTATTGCTTAATGGCGTCATCGAACGGATTCAAAGCTGGAATAGAACAGCCTTCTGTGTTGATAGTGAATGTTTCTTCAAAAAATCCTGTTTCGTGGTTTTCTTTGTTCCATGGCGATATATGAAATTTTCTATCGAATAATATTATTTCTGCATTATTTTTAAAATACAACAGTACATAACCCGCACCTAACACAGTTGCAAGTAAGAATATGTACCTCAGTCCGGATAAAACTGAGACAGTCTTAAAGCCACTACTGGAGTAGGCCGCGGCTCGACCCATACTGAAAATAAATAAATAACTTGTTATTAGTTTAACTCTTATTGAAAAATATTTGTCAAACATAGAAGAATAATTAAATCGACTACTAAAAGTTATAATTTGTACTACGTCAATTAACAGTCATATGTAGATAGCGCCTACGGTACATCAGAGTATAAGACATAATCACAAAAATTAATTTAAAGTAGTTATTTTAATACATTCATTCATTTAATTAAAATTGTGTATAAATGAAATTACTAGTAGATACGTAAAATATTTCGTAATCTATAAAATATAACTAATAACGATTTCTTATAATGTAAAATGCCCTAATAAATAGGTTATTTATATCCTTTTATAATTTTATAGTATACCTATAATACCTATATCATAAACACTTACGTACCTATTAGGTGTGGATTTATAGCCTTTTGACTTTTGGAACGACATACGAAAAAATATATGCTTTACATTAGGACTCTACATGTTTTCTTCAACCATGTACATTATATTATATTTCTATAAGTACTTCAGTGTAAAAATTAATTTTCTTCGCTTTAGCTACATGCGAAAAGGTATTGTAGGTAATATATTGGACGATTACAATAATTTGACATTTAATAGACCTTGTCCGGGAATAATGAATACCATTAATGTACTTGTATCATCCATGAATAATACGAAAACTAATATTATTGTATTTACATATAGCGAAAATTAAAAAAAAAGTTGTAAGTACAACTAATTTACTTCAATCCTAGTTATGTATGTATGACGATCCGAGTGGCGGAACGGTTACCGTACCGGAGTGACGCGCAAAGGGTCCCGGGTTCCCGGCCAGACAGAAATCTAAATGATGAATTTACATTTCTGTTCTGGGTCTGGGTATTTGTGTATTTGTGAATGTGTGTGTCCATGGCACCCACGACACAGGAGAAAAATAGGTTTTTCTCCTGTCTTTCACAGTAGGCTGTGGGGCTATGAATGTAAGTTTAATCTACTTTTTTAAACTGTGATTTAAAAAGGAAAAAAATAATAAGTAAATATTATTATAGTATTTGTGCATTTGTTATTAAAACTCTCCATAGAAAATATTAATAACAACTTATTTAAAATGTTAAGGTTTACAGGTATTGGATATTTGGAGTGTCGCAAGGAAATATTTTAAGTCACAATATTTTTAACGTTCCCAACAAAACCATTAATAGGCAGTGAGATGTAATAGTAAACAATAAAACAACCACTGTTAACATTATAATTAGACTTTATTTGTTTTTATAAAAATGTCTACTTGTAACATTTTACATAGTTATTGGAA
Source organism: Urbanus proteus proteus (assembly GCA_018251915.1). Classification (NCBI taxonomy): domain Eukaryota; kingdom Metazoa; phylum Arthropoda; class Insecta; order Lepidoptera; family Hesperiidae; genus Urbanus; species Urbanus proteus. The sequence goes on from DWPV01001693.1 coordinate 3,976, forward strand.
CTGAGAAAAAATAATGATAAATTAGTACAATTCATGTATATTAGGTACATTATAATTATAATAAATAATATAAAACATAATAAGTACATAGTTCTACGAAAATAGACAAGTACCTACGATCTACACACGCAAAATATCACTACAAAACAGATTTCGTTGTAATAGTTCTCTAAAAATGTTAAATCAGTTAGTGTCTATTTTTATTATTTCAATGCTAATTCAAAGTATACATAGATGTAAATGATGTAGGTAGGTATCTTTTGAATGACCGTTTAAATGTTATATATTAGGTAAGTACATATAATTAATATGTATTTACCTAAGATAAAAAATGTATCCCGTAGAAAGTAGTAAATGTAGTGTATGTGTATATGTATATATTTGATATAAATATTTATATATTAGTGCCTATCATATATGTATTATGAATTATATAGCATATTTTTATGTATCTTTCATTGGAAAAATGAAGAAATTGTTTTTGTTACATCCATTTCTTTTTCTAAATTATTTCAGGATCTTTGATAAGCAAAAAAGAAACGTATATATTCTTCTAACTTTTGAAAGTAGATAATTCTATATAAGTTTTTCTGCTTCTATTTCTAACAAACTTGGCTACTACCATTTGTACGATAATTCCCATACCTACCTAAACATCTAATTAACGGTGTCTTAATGGTACCTATTACAGAAATATATTTTGAAATTTTAGAACTAGGTCTGCAAATGCTGATATAACACACTGAGCTTAAAATTTTAATATACTTAGTAAAATTTTGTAGTGGGTTAAAAAGATATGTGTATTCGAATAAATACTTGTAAAATTATTATCTAGGTACATAATATACCTACACTACCTAAAATTTAACGATATGCACACTATCTACACATTAATGTTTTTTGTTCTACGCTATAATTAATAACATTTATCTATCATCTTTAATAAAATAAGTTCGGTTCGTGTTCTATAAAAATAGCTACATATTTTATTTACAAAAGCATAGAACAAGTGTAAAGATAAAATTAGTGTTTGCTTAATATGCTTGGGTATTTTATAAAAGAAAATGAAGTATTGGGGCAGCGATTAAATAAGGCATTGAAAAAATATTAAGTACTGTTATTTCGATATGTATTTGCTGTTGAATTATTTTTTGAATTTCCTTGTTAAGTATGTTTCTCTACTTAATACCCACTAATAAGGAAGTTAGATTCTTGGAATGTAAAAGTCCAGTATACTTTAACCAATAATACCAGATATGGTTAATATTTATAATATACCAAGTATAATAACACTATTATGTGAGGTTATGAATTCAATCGTTATAAATAAAACAGTTTCCATAATACTTACATACAAATCTAGTAGACAGGTATAGACTGACTTTAAGTCTAAATGAGGTGAAAGATGAGGGCTAAGTAAAAATATTATAAGTAACAAAATGATATATAAAGTACTTATGAGCAAAGAAATAGGCACTATTATTTTAAACATGTTACAATTCCTGCGATTACTACACAATACCATGTTTATAATCAATTATGTCGCTAAAATATATTTGGTATATGGCAAGGCTATAATTAATAACAGAGCTCTAAATCTAACAATAAACAACGAAGTATCGTTTAAGACAAAATCCTCTTTAGGCCAGAAGAAGTTCTATTTGAGCAACATTTTATTTTAATCTACGCCTACAATCAATTTAATACATAGCGAATGTCTCACAAACATTTAATAATATCACAGATTGTACGTTATGGCATTCAGTGGTTATTGACAATAGCAGTACAATTTGAGCTGGTAGTTGTGAACGCAATGGCTTTGGTTGCCGTACAGGTTGAGCCGGCTAACAGAGCCGGCGAGGGACCAGTCGTGACTGTCGTGTCGTAGCGTGGCTTCGAATATGCCGTCGCCGGGGGTGGTGCGCACCACCACCATCAGTTCGCGCCACCCCACTTCGTGCTCTCCCGGCGTACCGACTTCCATCTCCGTAGCTTCTAATAAATCAACCAGCGACAACTGCGCACACCGAGGGTGTCCACGCACCATAGAATTCAATTTCGTCACGAGATACAACGCAGCCTTACGCCCTTCCACGTTTTTAGACGATATCTTTTTCCCTCGATAACATGTGCACCAGTGATCGTCGATGCCTGCCATTTTGCATGTACGATTACTGGGTATTGGTAAAAATAAACTTATACTTCTATCTTGAGCGTATGAATTATTAGTGCGTAATTTAATATTGTCATCTTTTAAATTATTGAGATTGACGAGATCTTTTAACGTAGCGTATATATCAAATGGTGTTGTTAAACGTCGCCTGTTCGATTTTATGTTTCTATATGCTGAACCATAATGCTCGCGAAAATTCTTTGGTAACAAAATAAAAGCTAACGGTAATCGTTCCTCTAATCGGCCTTGCTTCGTAAATCGGATTTCGCCCCATCGTATGCCATGATCACTCAAAAATATTATGACTGTATTGTCTAAATATTTGGTTTCTTCTAGCTTTTTAAAGAATGCCAGGTAACTATCGTCCATTATCATTGGATAATTCAAGTAATCATGACTCATTGTTACTTCCCAAAAAAATCCAAATAATTTGGAAGAAAACAATGTTGACGATAGATTTTCAATGTAATCTAATAACACTTTATAAAAATATTTATTACCCATACAGATAAAAGAGTTAAAATCTCTATTATTTCCAGCGTATCTTTCTGCTTCATACATAAACGTATGTATGTAGTAATCTGTGGGTGTACCGCTAAAGCCAAATTTTTCAAAATTGAAGGTACCCAGACTGGCGCTGTCTTCTCCGAGAGCAGTGTAAAAGCCAGCGTCTTTATATAAATCCCATATAAAAGGACAATTATCAAAAGTAGCTCGTGAATTTGGTAAACATATTCTTTTTAAATCCGTATCCTTCATTCCGAGAAGCATTGGAGTTAAATTGGGAAACGTATTGTCACCGACCTTGTTATACCCAAAAAGTTCTATAGAGTCTTTTTTCTTTAAATATGCCAACGTCTTCGGCATTGTCCTGTAAAAATTTAGCCGTGAAATTGCATCAACACCCATTACAATAACGTTATAAGATGTTTGATTAGGAGGTATTTCTATACCATCATCTGTGTATGATAAATAGGGTTTCTTTGGTGCAAAAAGAAAGAATTGTTCGTGCAGGATGTTATTGTCATCACTTCGACAAGTAACTTTTACAAATTCGTTTATAACTTCAATGTAATCGGAAAATTCGATGCATTCAAGATATTTAACTCTATTATCAACATCCATAGAAGATATGTCGGGTATAGACAGGGGTCTATAGAATGATTTATAACAACAGGTGATATTGCTATCGCTTGGAAGACCATAGTTTTGTAAATGCTCCGTTTTTATCCATATATGTGTTTCGTTGTTATACAGTAACGAAGTATTACTTTTGGGGCAATGTTTGTGTTTTGGTTGCTCTATAAATTTCTTGATATGTTCATCAAATGGACGAAGACCGGGGATAGCACAACCTTGAGTTTTGATGGTGAAGGTGTCATCTTCAAGTGCCTCGTAGTTGCGAGAGGCCCAAGAGGGACTGGGCGGCTCGTTGCTCAGGTAGAGTATATCTGCACTGTTGCTGAAAAACAGTATGAGAAAACTCACTGTGATGAGGCTTGCGAGCACGAACCCACATCGCAGGCGGGTGGGCACCGAAGGCCGGTGCCATTCGAGCACGTTGACGTTTGCTTTCACGGGCTGTACCATTCTGAAATAGAGACAATTGTTGTTTCAAAATGTTATCACTGTAGTACTTCTGTGATACGTATTATAAAAATGAAGTTCTTGGTAAGTATACTATGTTTGAACAGAAAATAGAACATTTATACATTTCTCTGATATCTGGTACAATAACAGTTTTGTTGTGTAGTTAGCGTATTGAGCCGTATTGAAATAGGTGACGCTTGGATTGAACTCTAGCTACAAAATTACTCAGAACAATTTTATTTAGAGTTAGCATGACAATTTCATGTCTATTTTAAACGCATTCCTGTAAATATATACATTTAGCTAAATATTAAGTAATTTAATGAATACGTTTTATGCAATAAAGTTTTAAATTGTACGATTTAAACTAAACATCTTGTAAGTGTCTACTATAAATTGGAAAATATGGTAATGATTTATTTATGCACTTAATTTGTATAAATCATTAACTAGGCTATACGTCTATACAGTTATACACTGTACAAGTTATAATGGGGGTTATAATATTTTGATTTTGAAAATAATAATTACATAATTAAATCAGTCATACATGGTCTACGTCGCAGACTGCGGGATAATTATGTCCATCTGTTATTTATTTATTATTTAACAAAATATATGTTAGACTTATACGATTATGTTGACTTACTCGACTGATCGAAATAGCTAAGGAAATTTTTCATAAAGAAGGTTTTTAGTATTTATGACCAAAGTAAAGTTGATCACTATTTGCCTTCAAAACAACTTTCAAAACTTGCTATTATTTTATTTTAATCAAAATAACTCCATTGCAATTAATAAAATTTTAATTTACAAAATGATTTTTTTCATAATTTTTCTTCGAACTTGCTTAAAATAATCAAATAAATTTAAAACATGAGTACTTAATATAGACATTATCTTGTAATAAATTAATAAATCGTAATAATAATTCCTTTTAAATACCTACCGAATGCGTAAATAAGTAGAGAATGTTAAAGTAATATGCACTTATGTGCATTAATTAATTAACTAATCTTAAAAATATATACTCACCTATTGTTTACATGTTGAACTCCATTTTTATTTGAAAACAATTTAATGTGTCAAAAGACCAATATATTAACGACGATCACATGTTACACATTTTCCGTACGTTTGTATATTTTTAAAATTTGAACGTATGAAGCAAAAACTGGAGCAGGCGGTGACAGGTTGTATAGTAGTATAGTAAGGCTAGTTCAATGTTGTGTTTCATTGTAGGAGTGAAGGCAGCCCCGGTGCATGGCGGGTACAGCACTGCGCGGAGATCCACACCGAGGGTTGCCGGAGGCTGCGGGCATGCGCACTGCTGTCATAACCACTTGTACATCACTAGCTGTTACCGCGGTGTCGCTTGTGTTAACATATTTCGCGTTTAAATTTTTTCGCAACTAGCTTGTCTGATGTAGGTATACGTGTATCTTTGAGTTTGCTGGTTTGGTCAAAACAATATGAACACACTGTATAGTTTTGTACAGAATCATTTATTTATTTTGTGGTTATTTATCAATAGCCATGATATGACAATGTATTTAAAAAACAAAACAAATATAAAAAGTTAGTTAATTAACAACATAAAGGACAGTCCCGTATTATATCAATGAAAACTTTTTTAAGAATGGACTTTCCGACATTTCCATTTTAATATAGTGAGTTTAGGAGATGATGTAAGATGTTTTAAGAGCATTTCACTTTAAAAGGCATATCTTACTATACATAATTATTAAATGTGGTTAAAATGAGAGATAAATGTTCTTGCATTGAATAAAAATGTATTATTTTCGATTAAATCAATAAAGTATTTTTGGTAGGTAATACTATTTATCTGTTTTTACGCTGGAGGTCTTGAAATCAGCTCGGTTTCAAATATGTTTAAATAAAATATATGGAGGTATAAACATATAAATCTCACAGATCATTGTGGCCCCTGAGGAGTAAGTTAGGTTAGGTTAATGTAGTTAGTATAACAGCATTGTACCCTTATAACAGCATTGTTAGACACTGGTGCCAGGCGGCTGTAGTGGTTTTGCGCCACAAAGGGCTAATATTTTTTTTTATTTATTGTTTCCAAGTCTAAAAATGTACCCAATAGCGATTAGCGTCCATTATACTAAGCATCACGACCGCAATGTAACGCAAACTCTAAAATAATGGGTTTGTTTGTCCAAACGACCTTATTTATGAAATTGATCACGAAAACTCTATAAATTATGTTGTAAAGTGATCACGTACAAGAAAATCCTCACTGAGCGTGTTTATGCATCGCGTGTAACTGAACGAAAAAGTTTTTTGATCCCTAATTTAAAGGATTTTATCAAACATTTCTAAAGCATGCATACGTATTTTTACACAGTTTTGCCATTGAACTATTACTTATTTTGTGATTGATATCAAATAAATTGGTAAGGCAATGCTAAGAATTGTTCTTGCTACGTAGGCAGGTACGTATATTGAAAACTGAAGTCTACTCAAGTCTACTGCTATAAAAAGAGACTATAACTATTGCTAATATTCTATATGTTTCCTAAAAATACTCAGTAAATGCTATAAAACGGTAAAAAATAGGGGTTAGAGACACGTTACTTCCTCGTTAATTTTGTTCATTGTAGGACCTACCTAGGACCTATTTTATGCTTCTCTTTTTATGATGAGATGAGAGAGATGAGATGTTTTCTAGGATACAAATCCACTATTGTTTTGTGTGACTGTTAGGGTTTAAGTATGTTATTTAAAACATTTTACTTTACACAAACCTGAATATGCTCCAAAAACAGTTGACACCGAATTCAACAGCGTGAATGTGAGAGTTCCGTATACGAAATGTAACAATTATTGTTATCAAACACGCCTTGTTTTGGTTCGCTAATTGCCGTTTGATTTGTTAGTGAACGTGTACATGTATTGTACCAGAGTTTAAACTATCGGCAAACCTTCACTGCCTACGCTAACTGTATGGTAATAACTTAAAAAAGGTTTACATTGCTTCTACGAGAATGCTACGCAATTAACGATCGCTAGCTTATTCGCGAAATGTTGGCGACTGTTAATAAGAAATTCTCAAGTATAGGCAGGCACCTTGCGTATAGGCACGTTCTACAATACTTTGTGTATTAATTGCACTTAGATTTACTTTAGCTATTATTTTAAGATACAAAAAAATGATTAAACAGAAAAGGTTAGAACAGAAACAACCAAACGGTCTCTTACGTAGATTTCAGCAAATTGTACTACACTGTTTGTATACGTAAATTTTTATTACAACTGCAAAGATATTTTATTAAACTTAAGCAGCATCTAGGTATAATAAAAATATCTATGAAGATCTAGCAAGCACGTACGTAAATGTAATCTCGTCTCTCTTCACCTCTACTTCAAAAGGTTCAAGAAGCGTGCTGTGAAGACTCTACCTTGTTAAGGATTTGCAGAGTACGGAGATATGTATTATAATCTAGGCGTTTTATATCCAGATTTTAGAGACAAATAGGAGTCATTAAAAACTTTAAATTGCCATATAGGTAACCCGTAAGAAATTCGTAATGGACTAAATAAATTTTGTGAAATTTCGTGTTAATAATAAGAAATGGTAAATGTGTCCTATGATCATATTTGCCTTACCTTAGGTGATGTAATTTTTGGCGAATAAATATGAATCTGAGGTTAAAAGAATAAACGTAAAACCAAGCAAAGATTTTAACCTAGGCTCGGACGCAGCGCCAGATAGAAGCGATGTGAGGCAAAAACGAGTCTACCGTTTTATGCAGTTTCAATATATAACATTCTAAAGCTGCAATCATACTACATATCTGGCCATAGTTGGTCATAATTGGTCAGACTGGCGGCTGCTAAGAGACCACAAAAAATAAAAGAAAATAATAAGTAATCTCTAAAACAATAGGTCGGTAAAAGGTCGTTTAATTACATTCTATTCTACCACGTAAATTATAATAGTAAGTAGTCTTTGAAATAAATTATTAAATAAAAATGTCGTCTACATTCGTAAACGGGTTCAAAACTCACAACTTGGTGCTCTTGATACTTTAAACTTTTAAGTTTAATCTTAGGAAATTTTAGGCATGTAAAGTAAATACTTAGACTTTTGGAATTTAGATTTTTATTATTATTTTATTATTACTTATTTGTCAGATATTTTTACATACATACATAACTAGGTACCTATTAATTATCTAAGTTTTAAAATATGTATGAAGCATAAACTTCTGCGGTACTTACTAGCATTATAAGCCTATTGAAACAATGTATTAGATCGTCCTAAATACGTTTGAAGAGCTATCTCTTTGTGCCTAGTACTTTCCGTAGTGCTGACCTTTAAGCAGCTGCGTGAACTCTGAGCTTAAAAATAATTATAACCATCGTGTCCATAGATAATAATTAGGCAAGTTATTATCGACCCACAGGTGATTCACAAGTCCCATCAGAGATGTTTATTACACCACCCCTTACCCTATGGTTTGAACGAAATAAATTTATTAATAACGCATATTGGAAATAGGGGAGGCCTGGGAAAACACGACGCATGCGCGTTGTAACGCAGTGACAGACCTTTAGGCATTTATTTTCCCCAGTAAACTAACACTGATAAGAGTACGTCGGAAAACTGTGCAGTGAAATACATTTTCTTCACCATTCGTCGATCAAAAGATATGAATGAGGACCACGTCGTTCTCGCTCGAGGTAAGCTGAATTCTGCACTTTTGTGGTTAGATATGCGTGGAAAAATCAATAATCAAATAACATAAGCATAACCTTAAAGGACTACACGTTAAATTCGTTGGTTACCCATCGACTATGTACGTGTTTGGAAAAGATAGCAAATTGCGGAATCTTCACTAAATAATAAAAGCTTTCGACTTTCCAAATATCATTCTTATTAATTTTTAAGTGTCGAAAAAATGGGTTTTAACAATGGGAAGTAAATAAGTTATATTTTGACGTCAATAAAATTAAAAACAATATCGTACTACGAAGTAGAATCTATAAAAATGTCCGTAAAAGTCTTATTTCAAATTTACATTGTACATGTTGCATATTAATATTTTATAAGCAACCCGACAAAAATCAAAACCCTTGGACTTGGCCATACTATATGACCAAGAAATACAATGGTCTATGTCAAGGTGTTAATCCGAATCTCTTTTTCAGAGGACTTAATTCATTAGCCAGAGGCTAAAAGAATGTTTTTGAACATAGCGGATATTGAGAACTTATTTTATTGTTTATTTTTATTTTCACACTTAAGTAACTTCTTATAAATACAAATACCCATATTTGGGGTAGGTACCTATCCCCAAATTATGCTAATATTAGTATTTCTTGCCTCTCTTTCTATAGTCTGATGTTTCCCTACACCTCTAAACCTCCAAGGAGCCCCTAATTCTACAATTGGATACAAATACTTCTTCCCAAATATTTACGGTAATGGTTATGTTTACGGTAATTATTGTAATTTTGTATATTGTTGCAGGTCCTGGCCCTACTTTTCCTTACACTGATCCCGTGGCCGGGACCTTCAGTCTTCAAGATCACTTGCTCTCGTGACAACTCCAAAATTGTAAGAAAAGTCATACAGAACAAATGGTTACCAGTCCTCGAGAGATTCCAGGTATTATCTGTACTTTCTTTTCTGTTTACAACGACCAAGTTTATGCTTAAACTAATTAATTACAAATTATATAAACATAAACTCTAAGCACCTCTAAGGTCTCAAAGGCAAGTCATGTTACCCTTTACTATTTTTAGGCGATTTTATAATTATGTAGGTATTCACATTTCATTTTTTTTCTAAAATATGTGCTATGAGTTAAGACATGGCATGGTTATGTTTTTCATTTTTTATTTTTTAGGTGAAACTACCATTAGAATGCCCATTTCATCCAGCACGCGATATATTCGCGCCTCAACATGCAGCCAAGCTGCAGCACCGCTCCTCGCAGTGGACGTGCGCCTTTTGTGGGAAGTCCTTCTACGAAGAACGGCACTTAGACACACATTTCGACCAACGACACAAGAATCACATTAATAAGGTTAATATTTTCAATGATAAAGAACTAACGGGCAATAATTCGTCGATCTACACTTAAGCTACAATCGTAAATAACGAACCATGTGTAGATTTCTTGTTTGATTTCATTAATTATCTTTCCCGTAGCAAAATATATATACAGAGATGCACCAAGAGATGATTCTAAGTATGAGTAAGAGTATAGCTCCAACTCATTTCCTAATAATTTACATGTTTTATACGAAATTTATGGACTACGCTATATTTATATATTTTAAAAGCTATATGACCAAATATACTTGTACCACATTTAGCGACAAAGGTCTTAACAATTCCAGGCAGAGGATGCTGTGTGTCTCGCGGATTACTGCGACATAATGCGGTGCCAGGTGCTGGTGGCGCACGGGCTGCTGAGCGGCGGCGCGGGGCCCAGCACCGACGTGGAGGTGTGGCAGGACGCGGAGACGGCGCGCAAGGCGCTGGCGCCGGCCGCGTCGCGCAGTGTGGCCCGCGTGGCACCCAGACGACGCGGACGCCGCCAGCCGCCGCCTCCGCCTGTGCCGGACTGTCCGCGAGTGCCGCCTGAGACTGAAGCTGAGGAAGTTAGCAATGAAGGTGATAGTATAAAATACCTAGTGGAATCAATGTTCATCAATTTCAGGCAGTTGGTATTGCATATTGAAATTATCGCTCTTCTATTACCTCAAGTTCTTGAAAGGCTGATTAAAATGATACAGATTTACGTAACATCTGTTACGGATATTGATATTGATATGCAAAAAACTTGAAAGAAATGTACTGGGTAATAGACAACAGCCTCATACGTAGTACAGTGCTGGTCTAAAGCTTAGTTTTAGCTTTATTGGAAATTAATCTTAACCTAAAGCTTAAGGAGATTAACTGCCTGAAAATATTATTGTGTCAATATTATCAAACGATAACATAATTTTTTTCCTTAAAACCTTCACGTTTACAGATTCAGAAGAGAAGAAAAGAGAAGAGAGTGAGAGTGATGTAAATCAAACGGCAGAACTCTGTGATGCGGACACAGTCGAATCTTCTTTGCCACCGGACAGCCGGCAGAAACGCTTGGCAGATTTGCAAGCGGAGCGAGCCGCATGCGACCCAACACGGCTTCAGGGTTTGAAGGTTCGACTTAACCGTTATTAAGCCTTTAATGGCCTACTACTTAAAATATAATATACTGTGACCTGTTAAATACGAGATTAAAGAGCTTCTGCGAGCAACTTTACCAGGGAGTTAAGTTACATTTTAAAAGGGTTAAATAGTGAGTCAAGTTAGTAAATAAATAGTTTCTTAGGTTTGTTGGGAAACAATACAAAAGGCCTAAGATGAGATTTGACCGGAAATGAGGGGTTCTATATGCGGCTATATAGCCGTATATAGTAGAGAAATAGTAAAATACATAAATAGTAGGGAAAAAACTATATGGTTTTTTCCCTACTATTTTTTTTATTTGTGCGTGGGCAACGTGGAGTTACAATCTAGTTTATAACATACACATACTATTTTCATAACCGTTTTTTCTTTACTTCAAGGTCCGTTGCGAGCGGATCGTGCATTCATGCATCGCAACTCTTCTACTGCATCTAACACAACATCAATTTACTGAACTCGAAGGTGAGAATCACACTTTTCCGTTTTAAGAGATTCCTTTCCACTTCAGATTTTTCTAATAAAAGTAATATTGCCTGCTGCCCTGCAGATGTGCCTAGGACCTATACCTACCTAGTAAATACCTAGTATTTCTAGGATGTAACAGATTTTGTATTTCGGTTTGACTAACATACGAAAATTTTCTACGCGTAGCGCGTTCTTACTGGTGATCACCGACTCACCAGATGGTAACAAGCAGTCTATCAGAAGATGGACTGCTTGTTACCTTTTCCATTTCCCTTTCACGATCCATAATCCCCACATCCAGAGGAGATGCAGCGCGCGGTGTGCTGGTACCTGAGCTGCGACCGCTACTGGGAGGACACGACGCCCGCCGCCCGCGCCTTCCCCTGGCCGCTGCTGCTGGCGCTCGCCACCGGCCTCGCGCTGGCGCTCTGCATGTGCTACTATATAATTTGGATTGTTTTTGAGTACGTATTTATCAGGTACACATTAACACACAACGACACTATATCCTAGTAGAGCAGTAATAGTACCCTTCTCTACATTTGTCTCTATATTTACGGATTATTAAACTATATGGTACCTGTAGATTTTCATTCGAAGAAGCTTCAAAAGTTCCAAATAGTAATAAAAAATAAAAACAAGTTATTTTAAATCTTCAATTTATTACAGTAAAGTAACAATTTTAGGTACTACATATGTCTAGAATGTAGCGACTTTCCTTATCTAGAGATACATAATGATGACGACGTCCTACTTTCTATTCAGTTCAGAGGAAGGCAGCGTAGCGGGTAGCGCGTCAGTTTCCATGACAACGCACTCATCTCCAACGCGCACGGAGCGGTTCGCAGCAGAAGAGGCGATGCTGGACGAAGATCACGATGACCACTACATATACGTGACGTACCCACCGGAGCTCAAGCGGCGGCTGCTCGAGAGGTACGCCAAGAACAGTGTCACCTTCATACTACTCACACCGTTCATCAGACAAACTCGTGTCGACTGAAGCAATGATCACACTTGTCACATTACTTACCTACACATGACATCACGTCACCCAAGTTCTTGGAGGAATATTTAAGCCAAGATAGCCAAGAATATTGACGTTCATAATACCACCCTTCAGTCAGTAGAGCTGACTCTCGCAGTGCTCTGTGACACAGTTGATACCATACATGTAGCGACTTAATCTCAAAAGATGTATTTCAATGTTAATGATGACATAAGCTTTTTCAAAATAGTAGACATCCTTATCATTAAATACACGATAAAGCTAATCACAGTAATTCTGAGCCAAAATATGGCAATTTTACACAGGAGACATCTAATTATACAGACCTGGTAGACCTATTCGATGATTAGTGATTAATGTAAAAGAACAATGCTATCATAAGTTAGTAAGGTACATTATAAATAGGTCATTGTATGTATACAATAATAGGATCTTCATCTTCATAGACTTAATTTGACTCTACAGTTTTAATTGATTTGCCAAAAATATAAAAACTATAAAACGTTCTTCCTTAATACAGTTTACATTTTATTTTGAACAAAGGATACTCAGTCCGCTGATACACGAAGCAGATTCTATTATACCTACTTAAATTATCATTTTTGTCTAAAACTTCATCAAATCAAATCTCATGTCTTGCTCTAAGTATTAAGTATTTTACTTTATCTTTTTATTCAACTGCAATTTATCTTGTATCTATGAAAAATACTTTGCTGCCGTTTGTCCGTGTGTTATATTTGATTTGCAACGATTTGTGTTAGTTGTGCTAATTATTAATAAATGTTGTTTATTGTTTTAGCTGCTACAATAGAACGACTCGACTTTGAAACCCAAAATTCATCCCGTTGCGTCGTGCATGAATTTGTACTAGATTAAAGGTAGAAATTAGATGTAACAAAGACAGTCTGATTTAGCCAAAAATAGAGTCCGTGAACAATATTCTGTTCCTTATATCGATAATGTAAAAGTACACCATATGGTACAAAATAAGTATTTTTAAAGTGTACAAAAATCTTAATGGTACAAATAATATTTTAAGTGTAAGTAGATTTGATAGATATTCAGTAGAGATTACCGACAATGATAATAAATCAATTTTATAAAATGTAATTTATTGAAAATTTTCTGCTCTAACAAATCTACATATTGTTGTCGCTTAAAAAGCGCTTAACCGCTTCTCGCCAATTTCATTTTCTTCTGTAGATATTTTAACGTGTCACAATTTTCTCTATTTCTGTTTAATACGATATTAAGGAACAGAATACCGTTTGGTGTTCAGTCCACATTCAGCACTTTATTGTTTAATAGATACTCTATAGACAAAATGTAAGAACCTAGTCAAACGAATCTCCTAGTCTTAATGGGAATTATTAATTGTAAGTAATTCAAAGATTTTTAGTAGTAGTTCGCTTAAAGAATTGGTGCCTATTTTATATACTACGTGTAAGTAGTTCGATTTTCTTATCGTAGGTAATGTAAGTATCTCTATGAGAAGTTGTTAGTGCGACAAAGCTGCGTGATGCATTGGCAACTACTTACATGTTTTTATCGATAAAAAACCAATACACAGTTTACTTAAGTAGATAAATATCCTTCAATTTCATTGGTGTCTATAAAATGTAGTTTGATGTGTGTTGCTCTTACTCAGTGTTTGTTTTTAGATAATTTTGTGTACTGTAGTACTTGATCGTTAAAAAGATAAGCTCTACTTTTGGTCACTTCACGTTTGGCTAGACTTAATCCAATGTGTAATCAATGCAATAACCTCAGGTTAATGTCAAAAACTTGTTAAACTTTGATTCTATATTACCTACCCCATTTATGCACTTTTATCCATCGATTTTGATAAATAATCATATAGGTATTGTAACAAGTTATATAATCTTCTCTATCACTGAAACATTTATCCTTCGATTGAATCTTCTTTAAAATAAGAAGTATACACGACGAACAAATAAATTCGTTTTACATGTGATAGGGACATAATAATTTATTGGTTTGTGTAATTAAACCGATACTAGTACGTATTGACCCTTAGCTAATTTTAACGAACGCACAATAGTTGGTATGTTTAACAATGAGTGACACTGTAGACTAAAAAGGGAGTTTCTCTTTTACCTTCCTAATCTCCTTCTCTTTCTTTACTTAACTATTTATTTTCTTATCCGAGTAAGTAGGTTTCTGTTTTCATTTTAAGTCATTTCACGTTTGACTTTCGTAACCCCATCATGAAGGTTATATCTTGTAGGACATCTTTAAAAGAATAAAATTAAAATAACAATAAGTTGCAACTAAGTTTCAGTGCTTCATTCAATTTCAATTTTCCGTGGTTAATACATGCAGATACAGCATGTCTATGTAATCTATTGTGTACTTAAAATAAACGTAACGAATCTAATAATGCTCCGTCTGCTTATTGTTAATCTTAAACATTGTTTTTCGTAATAATTACCACATCTTGCATTTAAATGACAATATTACCGTTAATAATACTATTTACTAAATAAATATCATGTGTTCAATCAAATTATTTATACCTACTATTTGTAAAGACTATGGCTTGTTTTGGTTAGAGGTTGGAGGTTTTGTTAATGATTTTAAACTTTCATAATTTCTTTATTAATATGTTGTGATAATTATACTATAATAATTATGCCACTATTATAAAGTATGTTAATTCAAAGGGATATAAAGTGATGCATGGTTTGCTGCATTGTTCAATTAAAATATTTCTTATTGTATTTAATATTTATACCTACTTAAATGACAAGGACATGATTGTTTGTGTACCTACGCAGGAATAGTTATTATGCTCAATAAATCTTTATTATGGGCACCATTTATATATTCTTTCTTTAATAACGTTTGTTCAATAAAAAGAAATGGAAGATTATGTGTATAGGTACTTTATAATAATTTCAAAGATCTGCTACGAGGCACGAGTCAAATTGAAGGAACGCACAAAGTTTCAATATATTTTGTAAATAAAATTAAAAAATAGGGATAATGTATTTTCAATATCTGTAAACAGTACGTACTTATAGTCAGAGATGCAACTGTGAAATTACTACGGCCATCTGATTTTATTCAATACAATTGTGGATTTATGACGACTTAATACATTTTGTGACGACCCGGATGGCGCAATGGTTAACACGCCGGACCGCTAATCCGAGGGTCCTGGGTTCAATTCCCAGCGAGGCG
>DWPV01001694.1:0-19634 GCA_018251915.1 Urbanus proteus proteus
ATGGGTTTTTGCTTTCCATGAGAGTGATATCATAAAAGTAGGAATTAAATATTACTTATTTATTCAATATAGCGACCTGCCCCCGCTTCGCACGGGTGCAATGCTGATAAAAAAAACTGATGTTATTATATTTATAAACCTTCCTCTTCAATTACTCTATCTATTAAAAAAACCGCATCAAAATCCGTTGCGTAGTTTTAAAGATTTAAGCATACATATGGATATAGGGACTTCGTTTTGTACTATGTAATGATAATTAGCCTATAATGCACCGTGTTGGCAGATTAATAAACCATTACCCAATACATTGAAAAGTTTTTAAAACCGCTCATCAGTTTCTATCGATCCATTATTTTAACAAATATACGTAATAAAAACTAAAAATCATTTATTTTACGCTATTCAATAAATAATAGAATTAAACGTTTAGTCGTAATTCATGTTCGTAATAGATCGTTGCAACAACCGGTTAAGGTTCTTAAACTCTCCATTGTTAGACTGCGGTGGTATAATAATAACAGTAATAACGCTTTCTACACTTATAGACCCCACACTAAGATTTTCTCCTTTGTCGTGGGTGCCGTGGTACGTGAAGACTAAAATACTAACTCAGAACAGAAATCGAAATTCACCATTCAGATATATCTGTCTGGCCGGGGCTCGAAACCGGAACCTATTGCGTCGGTATGACTATAACTATTTCAGCCAGTAGTGATGTAGCGTTGCTATATCCGAGAAGCTTACTTCGGATATCTGTTAACAAAGTTTCGGATTTTATCGAAAGATTACCGCTGTTTCTGTATGATCCGATGTAACAACTCCGAAAGGAGAGTTTTCAGACGAATTTAACTTTAGCCGTAGAGTATAGATAGACAAGCTTTTTTCGAGCTAAATATACTCTTGTAGTGTGCTACTCTTGAGCAATTGTTACATACATATAGCATGAGTGTAGGTACGTATTTTGACGAAAACTAGCATTTGAGTGTGCCCGAAATCAATAGTTAGATATTATAGATATGCCTACTACTGCTACTTTCAAGGTGTTTGAATGACATACTAAGTTATTTTTTTAAATTTCAAACATATACTGTAAAAAATCGGGTATGCTTATTCACAGCATGGTGTTCAAACTTACCTTTTTGTACGAGAGTTGGGTATCTACCTGTACCTTAAGGTTTAACTGTCAAATCGTTAATTTGTCAAGCATATCCGAAACGGACATCCGTGAGCGCCGGAATAGGAAATGCCCGAAACTTCGGGGCGGAATTCGTGGTTAGAATACTCCTCGTATTTTTAGAGGCGTTACAATTCATTAAAATAACATAGCGAAAGGATTTGTTATGTTATAGCATAAATTATTCAAGCTTACTAATTAGCTGGCGTGCTAATTTATAAGAGTTAACATTAATTACAATGTAAGCTATGCTACTATGCAATATAGTACGATTTACTGTTGCTCTCGCCTTTCTTCAGTCAAACTATAATTCAGAATACTTACTACAAATTTTTATCCATATTTGATTCCTATTAGGAGGGAAATATCAAAAAAACCTTTCTTAGTAGAAGTCTACATCATACCTATGATGGACCTATTGTCCAAATTTCGTGTTAGTAGTTAAGATTTTACCTCTATGTCTGAGTCAGAAGTCCTTTCGTGTTCAAATATATGCTTGAAAAAGAAAATACAATAGAATATGAATGAAAAACGGGATATTTAAATTTAAAACACTTAGAGCGGAAAGACTGGAAAAATATTTCAGAATATAACAGATGAGCATACAAATACACGTCCGGGTGAAAACTGTCGCCCTAATATAAAATATGACACGTCTACTTCCTAATGGAGTTCTA
This sequence comes from Urbanus proteus proteus, assembly GCA_018251915.1. Classification (NCBI taxonomy): domain Eukaryota; kingdom Metazoa; phylum Arthropoda; class Insecta; order Lepidoptera; family Hesperiidae; genus Urbanus; species Urbanus proteus. Next base: position 1,852 of record DWPV01001694.1, read on the forward strand.
TATGTGGCTCGTTACGGGCCCCTAAAGATGAACGTTCATTTCCTACGACACCGACACCGACCGTTTTGTATGAAACTAATGATGCGATGCGATACCTCTGACATATAACATCAAAGTGATGTAAACAAGCTTGCATCTTTGTTTTAATTATGACTAGTAATTGGTGTAACAAGAGAACTTGGTGAATCATGTTCCATTTTAATCACAAATGTATGATTTCTCTACAATTAAATGGTTGGTAATTAAGGCACTAGGTACGTAAAAATAACAAATTACTGTCAGTTACCAGATATAAATACTCATAACTATATTACCTTAACTTAGCACTTAAACTTTCTGTCCATTCATTTCTTTGTTAATATACCTTAGTCGTAGTCATCCTAACTATAACATGGTCGTAGACGTTTCTCCGGTAGTCATTGATCGTCCAATGTCGTCGTCGTTGTAACGTGTTTTAAGTTGCTCAGTTTATATGACTTTCGTGCACGACTGTACCCTCGCAGCACCTCGTAATATGCTCTTTCATGAGCATTGTTTTATAATGCCATACAATATTGTTATGTTTATTCGAGGGGTTTGATCACTGTCATGGTGTCTTCCAGCAGTAAATATAATAAAAGGGAATTTTCTCGTCTTTGGTGATACATATTTTAGTTGTAATCATCTCGAATTTATCCTAATCGTAGTCGTCTATTTGTAGTCATTTCGCGGTCGCAAATCGTTTCAATGTCGTAGTAGTAGCAAGTATTAAGTTACCCAGTTTATACGAGTTTTGTTTACTGCACGACTGTACCCTCGGAACTCGCAACACCTCGTAATGTGCGCTTTAATGAGCATTGTTTTATAATGCCATATAATAATGCTTATTCGTGCAGTGTGAACGCTCTTATTGCGTCTTCTAGTTGTAATTTAACACTAAATGTATACTTTAATTTGTTAAATTACACGCATATAGTTGTTGAATGTGTGTTAAGTGTTATTATTATACATATTGTAAGTATTATATCATGTGTCCTAATTTTGAATTATTCGCGTGATAAATAAAATTAAACAAGTAGTTTTATAGTAAAAGTTAAAGTTTATTGTTATTATACATTAATTGAACACAAACACAAACATTTAAATGACGCCAAAATGATAATCAAAAGCAAAGGATACATACACATATACATTCTCGTGTTCTATAAAGATCATACCAATTATAATATTTAACACATATTTTAAATATGCGACGTCAAGTTCTGGTTAAAATCGGTAAACAAAATGTGAAAAATGTCTAAATAATTACCACGGTGGTTACATAATCCTGGATTACAGACTAGGAGTTCCGAAGAGCTGAGCGTCAATACCTACAGGATGATTAATGGCAGCGAGATAATCCTTCAGATAGAACCCGGTACTGTCCCTTTCTAGCGGACTAAATGGTTTAAACCCTATTATAAGTCTTATCCTATATCATTGTTAATTGTTTTGGTTTTGTTTTAGTCTAAATATATTGTAGTATTTTGAACTATTATCAAACCAAAAACAATTATGTCAATAGGAGCCAATTTATACAATAAGTAGCACTTCTAAAATATTGAGAATCGAGTTGGTAATAAACTCAAACATTAATAAAATGTGTTACCTGATAACATACAATATCATTGATATTAGGCAGTACACATAGCATCTAAAAAAAGAGAAAGTGATAGTTTAATTTACAAATAAAACCATTATTTCTACAATAATTCATAAAGGCAAATGCCACAAAAATAAAATAAAAGTGATATCCATATATCATAATTAATACTTCCATTACGAGATAAAGTTTCAAGATTGATTTTCACCAACTTAATTAACTGTCCGGTCTTTAGCAATGAACAGTTATACAATAATACTGAATTAAGCCGTATCAATTAGCCATTCGTTGGCTCTTTGGTGTGCAATCCATTTGTGTCAGCCATTTATCCTTATCTACGTCAAAGTTGTTCTAATACTTCTCGGAATACAACCAAAATGCTATTATAAAGGTTTCTGGTTTTCTCCTATTTTATTTATCTGAGTTGTTTTGTAAACGTTTTGTTGGAGTAAACTAAAGTAATAAATCTTTTATCATTCAATTGAAAGGTCCTGAACAATATTTAGAAATTGTGTTTTTTTTTCTTTGTATACGTACCTATAAGTTACGTAAGAACTATTGCGAAAAATTAAATTAAGGTATTGTTTCATGAGTAATAAATAAGTAGATACGCAAGGCTTGCACCCCTATATCCCTATTCCAAGATTAATTAAATTCATTTAAATTTCACACATACACACAAACAATGGTAAACATTTCGAGTTTGCTTAACCGGAGATCAAAGCCGGAACTCTGCATGGCAGCCGACGTAATGACCACTTTACCACAGGGCTTTTAGGAGATAATGTATTCAATGCTGCCCTTAAGTTTCAAACCGCTAAGTAGCAGCGATTCAGCGAACAGGATGGAAGAACAAGTCAAGATAATTTAATTGATGAGACCCGTGACAAAGTTATCAACGTCATCATTTGAAAGGAAAATTTTTCATCGCCCCCAAGCGTTACTCCAAATTGAATTGCGAGCCACGAATATCCGGACGGACGACGCAGTTCTCACTTAAGTATCCTATATAAAATTTCTTCTAGCGACGAATATGTACCTACTATTGGAATGTTTGTAGGTACATATTATCGATATTATTGGTTATATTCAATGTAGAAAAAATATTCCACTTTATTCATTTTTGTGTTTTTTTATTTAAACAATTGTGTTGAACACATTTTAACAGAACATTCGTAATTTAAAATCGTGATTCTTGTTGTGTTTTAGATGTATAAATATAGGTGTATAAATCGAATTAGAATCAATTGAATAAAATTGAGGATAGCATATTCTTTCTTTACAGAGGAGAACAGTAAGGAGCTACATCAAAACAACATTATTTTACTTAATATTATGAAGTAACATCTTTTACATGAAACAACTGGCGACAAGTTAGTACAAAAATATTCATTTCAGGTATCGAGAGGTGTTGAAATACGCTCCGAATTTTAATGAATTCAATGCTTTGACTTCTAATAGAAGTTATTCCAATTTGATTAATGAACTAGCTATTAACACAAAAGGACAGTGATGGCTTTGGAAATGATAAATAACTTTAAAGTAAACTTCAATTTACGAAATGAATGAGATGTCTCAAAGGGCTTGTTGAATTTAGGTGAAATTATCTATTATATTACTATTCAACTGTCTGTCTGCCTGTCAATTGTCAAGCCGGTATTTACGGAGTTTTCTATAAAACGAAAACTTCATGTAACTTTGCAAAGTTAGCTATTGTTTTGATAAAAATATTTGATGTCACAATTGAATCCTATTTTTAGAGTAAGATTGTGTTGTTTTATTCGAATTAACTGTTTTTATGAAACTTATTATTAGCACTACAATGAATGAATTAATGCTATGAATTGTATTCATGAAATTAATTCACTCGTTGTAGTGCTTAATAAGACATTTACGAAAAATGTTTTGATTTTAATGCAATCTATATTTAATCAAAAGAAAAATATACACGGTGCGGATTCAAACATTGGCTTTGAAACACGACCGTGTTTCTAGATTTGGTGATCGCTAAGTAACATAATACAATAGAGATACATGAGTATCATTTCTTGAACTGTAAGCCGAGGTCAGTCATAAAAAACCCAAAGCCAAAAAAACAAAACAAATATATTTATCGGAATTCCCTTATATTTTCTTTCAGTACTAACTGCTATTTACATCAATCTTCCGTCCACAACGCCTGTCATGCCGGACTTCTCAATCAAGTGTATCGAGTGGCGGAACATGTCCCGGCCCGCATTAGCCCTTGGACGAGGGTCCACAATTTGCCGACGTTTATGCGCACATCGACCGTCCTCTATATGTAATTTACTTACTTCTATGCGGGCGAACGGAAAAGTCCTTACGACAATGCCTTTTTCATGAATATCGTCTTTACATTACGCCTTTTTGAACACTTCGACCTTTTTCACGCCGTTGATCGTGAAGACTTTGATTATTGTTAATTTTTTACTTGCCTTGATTTTGCGAGTTTTTGTTCGCACTAAGTAGTATTTATTTGTTTGTAATAGAAATGGTTAAAAACATGCTTTAATAAGCTTTACCTCGGGTCTACCTGTTATTGATGACAGAAGATAAATATACAACACATTACAATATATAATACATTTGAAATAAAAATACGTACGTGTACCTACGATGTAATACTTACATAAGTACATATTTTCTTCATTCACAGTCGCATTTTTTCATAGTGTAAGCGTATTTAGCTACAGTAGCTCTTTCTTCACTATTACGAAAATAAGGAATACAAATAAAACGGCCATTTTATCACAAATCACTCAGAGCTGTTAAATTTAAAAGCAAATTTGTCGTTAACTACACTTTGGGTCGCATCTGGTTTTCTCAGTTCAACAGCTGCGTAACAAAAAAAGACCATCCGAAATCTCAATAGAAAGTAACCCTCGGGTTGGAATTTAACAAAACATAGTCCATGTCTTTATTTTTTGTGGGCTTGTAACGTACCCGCCGTTTTACCTGGGACGAGATAAATATTTATGCTGTAGAGACGGTGAAGGATGAGCTCTAAGTCTTGTCATGATAATATTCTAAGTGTACAAAACGACGCAGAGTTTAAGAAAAATGAAATTCCATATTCCGCCTTGTAGGTACTCAAGACAATTTTTATAAGACCACCTTTTATGAAGTCTGCTTCTATTTATTCAAGAACGCCGCAGAAACAAAGCCTGCGGAGACATTATGCAAGTATTTTTCATTTCGAAAATCTTACCATATTTTTAGATGCCTATTTGCTTTGTTTTCTCTAATATACAACATCTACTTTGCAAAATGATCTCTTGAGAATGGGGTGAGCTGGAAACAAGAATATCCTCTTATCAATAGGTAAATGTTTCTAGCTAAAATATCTGGTTTGCTTATGTGCATTTTTGATTCCCGGTTTTTTAATTTTTTAGCATATATTACAACTTTCTGCAACGATAATATTTTATAATTATTGCTCCTATAAATTATTTTTTATTGTTGAAATATCAATTCAAAACAGTTAAGTAGTTGTTATGATTACCCAATTTTTTACATATAATGTTAATAAGTTTGAAAAAAGTTCAGATATTTTTATATAACAGACATAAACATTTTATTTGTTTGTTCCGATAACAAATTCAGGAACCTTACTCACCGTTTTGTATGGAAATCAACAGAATGAATAAACAATCAGACTTCGATCCGACAAAGTTCTTGAAGAAAAATCCCGTTTTATCGGCATTAAGCTCGCGGAAGTTTGAAGCGTTAATTAAGATTTCCATAAAATATTACCAACGATTATGAGCGCTAGGTAGCCTATCTTCCATGCAAAGTAACATTATAATTATGAGTAGTTAATATTTATGTTTCACGGAGGTTGATAGACGTCAACTGAAGGAAGTGGCAGGAAAGTATACGTTTATCTTCTTATTTACAACATTAACATGCAATAATCATGCTGTTAATAAATCGTCGAACATGAAGAAGTTAATCTAATCTTAACATGATGTTTATAAAAAATATTAATGATTAACTGGTTGTTAATATGAGATGTTCCTCTTGGTCAAATTAGCTGCCTTAACGATTATTGAGTTAAGAATTACTTCAGCAGTTATTCATGTCTTCAGTTGCAAGATTTAGCTTTCATAAATATACAACCTAATACGACAATTAAAAACAAAGGTCTTGTTATAGCAAAAGCAAAATTACGAAGCGACGTTTAAAATTCATCCTCGTAGACATGTATTGCTTAAGAGATAAATATGTATATGTAATATGTATTGGTGTGCCGTATGCCCGTATAGCTTAGTAAACATGGGCAGTAATGTCGAGTGCAGTGAGGTTATCGTCACGCATGTAAACATCCTGTGACTAATTGCGCCCGAACCCACGCAGCGTTGAGAACAGATGCCACCTATCTATTGTTTAGACATTTACCGATAGAGAAAGGCTCTATCAGTACCATCGTCACAGATACACACTCGTCCGCCCGCGATTTTAATTGTTTGTATGGTAATCTTCTTCCGTTCTGTATTAATTGTGCTATGATCAATCAAAGAAAAATGATATAGCCAGTAAAGTTCGACCACTCTCACATGCTTAGGTATTAGTACTACTATGTTTCATTGTAAGGGTGTGCATGTCCAATATTCACCACTTTCACCTCAGGAGTAGCAAAGCTTCCATAATCTGTTCCAGAAAGAATGTATCCCATATGGATCTGGTATCTAATATCCATGAGCGGCAATGGCCACTTGCTATCAGATAGGCTGTAAGATTTTTACTACTTCTACCTATCCTACCAGATACGACGTTATAGTATTTTTAACTAAATAAATATAAGACTTCCAGAGTAATTATTGTTGCCAATATAGTGATCATAGAGTACCGAAACATAACTTTTATATAAAACAGGTGTTTCCATAAAACATACCTGGACAAGTTCGTATATTCGCAAAAGCTACAACGTATTTAGCGAACGCAACGTTATAGAAAACAGATGTGCTCTCCATTGTTCAGGACATTACCTCGTCATTGGACCATTCAAGAATAAACAATCCACGGCCGTCTCACGCTGTCCTGCGGCTGATTTATATTGTCCCCAGTCGCTGATGCAGCTGGTCTTGCCACAATTGCTTCTATAAAGCATTTGCAGCGATGAAATCGTTGAATGAACGTACTACTTTACAAAAATCAGCTTTACTTGTAACTAAGTGTAGAGAATACACACTTTTTACCACGTTTTGTTAATGTTTATATCACTCGAGAGCTACTACAGGACTACACTTGATCGTCAATTGTTTTCTTCAACCTGTTATTTTTAGAATGTTTCTTTTTTAAACATTCTATTGGTATATTTACAGTGCCAGCGACAATTAAAAATAAAACGGATTATAAAAATAATAAAATAAACTAATCTAATATAATATTAATTTTACAAAATACATTGCATCGCCTACACTAAGTAACTAAGAATGTAATCAATTCTTGAAAGTCTATTTTGGCCTACTCATTATGATATGAAAATGAAATTTTGTAAGAATATAAGTATAGTTCTGATGACAATAATTGGGCTTTTCCGACTGGTCTGATAATGAAGCTAGGAGGTGAATAACGACTTTTCAGTAATCCATTAGTATCCAAAATTACGTACTCACGAGTTTGAACTCATATGATTCGCTTTGACGAGTCTAATAGATAAGTGCTTAAAAACGTGTTTTTAGGTATTTTAAACTAAACATATTTTTTATTTCGTATTTAACGTGTTCTCTGACGTTTAGTCTAAAACAGAAAAAAGTTAAATTGTAACAGAATATTGTCATATTCAATTACAGTTAACAATCATGTGAATTAAATTCTCTTTTCGGGAATTTCAAATTGAATAGTGTGAACTTTTGTCTCGTTTTTAAATCGCTTTTTTTCTATAGGTATTGTCTACTCTTTTGTTTTAAATAAATGAATTAATGAAAACTTTATGTAACTTTTTAAACTATTTTTACTTTCAAAGATGGAACGTCAACGGCTATTCCTAACAAACTAAACAAACTGTAACCTCTCAATTAAGATTTATCCCTTCTGTAATAAATACACCATATTTTGATCAAACGTACGAGAATTTATTTTTACAAGATGAATCATATTGCAAGCTAGACATCTATTTTGTTTAACATTTCAGAATGATAGTCGGCATTATAAAGATGGCATTTTTAGCTTGTTTTGTAAAGAACGCCTTCACTCGAACATAATGGTGCCTCGAGAGTTCTTTTCTATGATCTCAAACCCACTCAGGATTTGTTTTTGCTTATTTGTTTGTCCGCATTCAAAAACAATAGGCATTTGTATTTGAACCTGTAGAAAAAGCTTTAAAAATACCGAGTTCGTTTGTCAGTATATTGTGTGACAGTATTCAAAAGTTCCTAAATTTGCAGGTTTTGACGCGTGTCACGCCTCACACGTTCTATGGCAGATTTTGGCGTGTTTCAATGAAATGCATGGCGTGGTCCAATTCTGCCATTGTATTTTTTGTGACGCAAAAAATCTTGATGCTCGTCCGTCGTGCAACAATAACTATCGGCCGTCGTCGAATTTTTTTGGCTTTCATCTCTTATTCGACAGATATTGAAACGTTGATATTTAGCAGACCAGATTTTTGCACTTAATTTAATCTTACATTATTTGATTTATGGATTTGGTTGCAACATCTACCTGGCTTGTTCTTTATTCCACCTGATTGAAGACCATGCATTAAGTCCTTGCTGCAACAGTGCGTATAAATAGAAATTCAGTTAAACGGCCAACGGGACTTATGGTCCATTTGCATTAGCTGTAGAACTTTGATAAAATTTTCCAACTGTCACAAAATATTTTAATAACCTTAGTAGTCTGTAAGAAGGCAATAAAACCTTAAATGCAACAGAGTCATAGAGTTGTGTAAAGTCGTCGTAGTCTTCTCAATAAGTATATAAGCTCTTTTATACCAACGCTTCCAACATCCAACAACCAAACCACTTTGGAACGAAAACTGAGCTATTTATGGATATAAATATATGTACGTTACATAATGTTGTTTGTAATATTTTATAAACACCCAAATTTTATCATTATCATAAACTGATGGAACGGTTAGAAATGTTTATCACATGCAAATATTTTATAATTATATCGCTAAAATTATTACATATTTTGTAACAAATAATGGAAAGCCAAATTCTGTCACATATAATATTGGTGTCAAAAAGGATTAAACTAGCAGGGTTGTCTAAAAAGCGTTACAAAGCGTTACGGACCGTCTGGGCGAGCGTGTAAGCTATCATTTTTCACATCCTAATCCGAAGACATGCTCGTCAAAGGGACCGCTTATCGCAGCCTCCAATTTATTTCCTTGGGATTTCAACGTGATATTGTCATACGTGTCAACGTACCCTTAGGGCTTGCGCTCACTGACGACACGACACGGGATTTTGTGCAATGAATAAAATTATAACGTAACATAATCACATATGTCATAATTACAATATGTCGAAGTTAAAATTAAATTGTGTTTTGAGTGTAACATTGTAATGAGCTTATAAACAGCCTCCGTACCAGGAACGATTGTCAAAGAAAAAAATAGTTTTTTATTCATATAAGTTATAATTGTACTCGTATAAAAATCGTTTTCCCTGCCTTGCCAGCAGTGAGTGCATGACTTTACCCGACAAACGGTTCTCCGAATCACATGTACATACATATCCCTGATCCCCGATAAACAAGTAAATAGGATCTTATTTTTTCCATCTACGCCTTGAAATGTTTTGTATCTACGTCAACGCGTGGGCGTTTAGCTGATTAGGATTTTCTCAATTCGTTTTCATACTACTTCTAAGAATAGTATGTGTGATGGAAAAACTGCTATGCTTAGTCGATATTAAAGTCTGTACAAAATAGTGTAAAAAAATCGGATCAAGGTAGTATAATTAATTATGTATGTATTTTATTGTAAGTTATTCTCACTCTTTAAAAATATAATTTTGTTCTTTATAAATACTGATTTTTGTTGTATTTAACCAAAAAGTACAATTCATGATAGAAAAATCTCTGATTGAAATTAAATAGCTCTAATTGGATAATCTATATCGTTTGAAAAAAATATTCCTACAAAAACTTCATTATGATTTTTCCATGTTGTAAATAGACTACTTTGACGGTTTTCGTAATCTAATACCATTAGCCTTTTAAAACATTTATGTAACGTTAGTTTATTAGCACTACCAACTAAAAGTAAACAACACATTTTACTTGCTTTTAGTCGGAATTGCTTTTTGTTAAGTAAACATTACCAAATACGTGCTCTTACTGAATTTCACAAAATTCAAGTCTTTTAATAGATACATAGTATTTAACATAACAACTTTAAAATTTAACTAAATAATTGTAATTGTAAATAATAGTAGTATGTTTTGACTAGGAAGGTACCATCGTCACTGCTTTTTCTGTCGTAGACGATTCTTGTATATGCATATCTATTTATATCTTGCTGCGATTAGAAGTTTTTTCAATCATTTGGGGATATGTATCTTCTATTGATTATTCGTTTTACCTAACGATCTTTCCTGGATAGCATAGGTCTCTGGCATAGATCATTGTTATTTAAATCCTCATTTTGTTTCATTAAATATTTTGCACTTATATCTCTTCTAGCTGCCTAAATTTATATAAACGACATATATCAATATTTAAAGTTAGCCGTAAGAATATTACGATCACATACTTACTTCTCTGAAGTCAAACTTTTCCGTTGAAAGGATTGCCTATAAGGAATGTGGATACTGACATAATAAAACGATTTTGAAACAGAATACTGAATTTGATATAAGATTCCTACTTCACGTTTCACTTGAAGTATGAAATGTAAAGTTATAACAATTTATTACCTCCACCGTGAAGCAACTAAACGTAATATCGTGACTTTCAAATTTGATGCAATGTTACGTTTACACGGACCGGCATTCTTTTCTTTTATGTTATTAGTCAATGTGGTTTATAACAATTATAACACCGAATACAAATTTAGGTATATTTGATTACTTGGTACATATTAAGGTACATAGCAAGAACTTTCTCTTACGATATAATAATTACTTTTATTATTATATTTGATGTTAGTGTTAATAAAAGGATTTAGTTAAAAATAAAACTTTCAAACGCACTTGTAGGATGCTTTCTTTTTACACTCATAGCCCCACAGTAGGGGTTTGTCCTGTGTCGTGGGTGCCATGGGCACTCAACGAGAAATTTACAGACACCTAAACACAACATAAATCTAAATTCATCATTCAGATATCACTGTCTAGCCGGGAATCGTACCCGGAACCCGCTGCACGTTAGACCGGTATGTAGCAGCTCCGCCATGCGGATCGTCAAAGTAATAAAATAATTAAATTAAATTACATATAAATGACCTATGCAGGTACACCTATGGGTACTTTATCATCATTTCTGAGAAAATATATTTTTTAAACAATACTGGGTGGGTGATAGATATCCAGTAAGTATCAGAAAGTTTATCGTTTAGTAAAAATATAGAGCGCTTCAAATTTAGAGTAGGTACCCTACACATAACCAAAAACCGCTATATGCTCCTTTAAATAAGTTAAAGTGTAAGACAGCTACATTAATTCCAAGTTTTAAATGACCATTTATATACTCAAGCATTAAGATAGGGCAATGTTCTATTAGGAAGAGGAAGAGAATGCGATCACGGCATGATGGATCAACGTTCGCAAGTTCAGACGCGTGGTCGCACCATTAGTGACGAGTCATTGTATTTGCCTGGCATGTGACTGAAAACAATGCTATTTCAAGCTTCACTAATGAAATTATAACAAATCAATGGTAATACCGTAACTTCTAGAGACGTGTTACATTCCACGTTTTCTTATTTATGTGAATCTAATATGTATGTTATGGGACGGTTAATGATTGTTTTTGTTATAATTACTCTTATTGATCTACATTAGTTTTAAATAAAGTTTCTGCACTTGCTCGCATATTACTTGTAAGCTCCATATCCATTGCTTATTTAGGCGTAAAATTAAAAGTAACTGAGCAATTAAATTAGAATGTACGCTACTAACATTAATAATTTAAAAGTGGAGTTAAAAGTAGAAAAATTGCAGCCAGAAAACTGTAAAGGAAATTACTGAAATATTAGGTGTGAATTATTCCCCCACAAATGTTCTCCGGAGCATAATTAGTGAGTAGTAAAAGGCACTCGAGTATAAAGTTGCTAAATAAGCTCTTAGAGTACTAAATGTTAAGGCATTTGGTCATTCATGCCGACTTGTTAGGTTACTTTGACGGTCAAGAGTAAATTTGTTATAATGAGGTATACTCTGACTAATTATGCTGATGTAGGTAAGCTGTCGTAAGTTTACTAATGTATAACAGGCTTTAATTAAAGTGTTTAATGTATGTATGGGGACATGCTTATGATTACGAACGATGCGATGATACTATTATGATTTACTAGATGATCCCCGCGGTTTCCAGCGTTTGAAAAGTAAATCAAGAAACATGTCGCGAGATTGACACGGCGATAAAATAAAATAAAAGTATCACACGGGAACCGCAAATTTTCCCGGGATAAAAAGTAGCTTATATGTTATTCCAGACTACAATCTATGTATGCACCAAATTTCATCTAGATTCATTCAGCCTTTCTTATGTCATAGAGTAACAAATAACTATCCATCCATCCATCCATCCTCACAAACTTTCAGCTTTATAATATTAGTAAGAAGATTGATAATAATTTGAAAAGTGTTCGATATATCATTTCGTCACCGTAATCATTATAACATAATCATCAATTGTACGTCATTCATTTTAAGTAACTTATAACCTATTTCAAGGGACCTATGCTACATCGCTTTGTCTTACGATGGTCTTATTCAACAATCAATAACTTCTGACAGTTCAACGTACTAGAAGACGTTCTATAATACGATTGTCAAACCGTGGTCTCTTTTTCAAAACTTGTCTTTTCCAATAGTCTTCAGTTTTAAAAAGAACTCGATGAAAGACATGTGCATATGTGGAAACCAAAACGCATTTAGTTAATTACTTTCAGTTGTAGATTAAAGGCTTCGTTTCAGCTTCTATGATCTGTATTTAGAGTTATACCGAACTATTGACAACGGGTCGATTTGCAAATTTAGTTATTGGCTAGTTGATATACCTTCGATTAATCCGCGGCTTAGCTAGTTTATGACTGAATACATACATGGCTACGAAATTTAGCAATCTACTAACTTTATTAACGCTTTAGTAACGTTTGTTATTTTTATGACAATAATTATTCTTTAAACCTAATATTTTACCACAATATGTCATCTTTCTTTATCGAAATTGATAACTGGATTCTGAAATAAAATGTTTTATTCTATAAATTCTAATAGGTAAGTTGTCGGACTGATTCTTTAAAAAAAAATAATGCAAACCTTCAAATTAATAATAGTATAGTAGCCGTGTAATAAATACCCACCTGAAGAAATTAGATTTTAACTCAGTTTACATATGATGACAAAATCTCTGTAAATATTTAACAAACAATAGTTACTTTATTTACGGAGTTGTTTGGAATCGATTCTGAATTGATGAATCCTCTACAATGTATTTATTTTTAGGATTATCCGGTTTTGTTGTGTGCATCAACATTGGTACCTTTATAGTTTGTTTGTAATTAGATAATTGATGGCTATTGTTATATCCTTCGGCATTTGCTTTGTTTGCAAACAATACACGGAATGTGGAGTATTTTAAGGGATTCCAGCTTAATGGACGATGACAGGAATAGGCGGTGTCAAGGGAATTAACTAGCTTAACACGTGTGGTACATAAAATTTAAAGCACACTTAAATAAAGTCTTCATTATGTGTTACTGTACGCGTTGCCACTACATCTACCAGTCAATAACAGCTTAAGTATATTAGTAGGTATTCAACATTGAAGGTTACGTAAGTACGGACTTATCTCTTACCTCAAACTTAGTAATATACCCGTACATATCCATAATCGTATTTCGATGGCTCCCAAGTAAACTTTTGTATCTCTAAAAAGTCAATTTTACAGGAGAGCAGTTTAAAGATATTTTGAAACTATCAATAAATTGTTTTTTATCTTAACATAATTATAAGTCAAATACAACAAAAATATTATTAAAGGTAAAAAAGAAGGTGCATGAAAATATCTTTAAACTGCTCTCCTGTAAAATTAACTTTTCGATATACAATAGTTTACTTGGAAGCCATCGATTTGTACTCAATTATTTATGTTTATTCATTAAAACAACTCAATACTGTAGAAATTTGGTAATATAAGACATAATTATCTTGTGTTCATCTATTATTATATTGTACTATAGTTTTCTTAGAATATTGATTATATAGTATACAAAGTGAGTTGCGGCAAAGCGCGAATATCATAAGGATTATCATCCTTTGTTATGTATCATATTTCAAGATGAAAATACGCAGTGGATTATTAACGGCCATTACTTATACATAGGTGCTGATTTGCTGAACAATATAGTCTAATGACAAAACAGTACAACGACAGCGCGATATATCATTGATTATGGGTTTTATTGGTTCTGTGCTTGATGGAGCGTGACTCCTGTCTCGCTGAACATGAGAGGGTCCGTTTTAGCTGAGAAATTGATGTTTTTATAGCGCACGACACTGAAAATACAAACGTTCTCTACGGATTAAACGATAGAAATACTTTTTAAATGTGTCTTTAATACCGTATTAGGAATTGAAATGTTATTTGGAAGGGAATTTGTTACTTACTTCTTATTTTGAATCAATGGAACTGGTTGAATTTAAACTAGCGTTTAAGGTAATTTAACTAAATTAATACACAAACATTTAATTATAATTATTAATACCCTTTTAATGTAATTCAGTGGTGTCTCGGAAACCGCTGAATTCGTAATCGAGATTTTATTTAAATAGACAATTGATAACAATAATATTATATAGGTAAGAACGTCACTCGTTACTGAGAATGTTTCTTTCCACAATAAACTTGTTTTAAGTCAATAACTTTTTGTAAACAGACGAAGCGTAGGTACGACTTACAAGAGAATCTATTGCTATGAGCGATATCTTCATCATCGTAACTAAAATTACATCTAGGAGCGTTGCGTCATGGAGCGTCCATTACATGACGTGACGATCGGGTGAAGTAGCCATTAAATTGTCACTGCCTTCGCGTGCGCTGGAGTGCCCACATTAGGGGACATAAATCAGATAATTAACCCCTCACCCTTATTAACGACATAAATTACCCCGCGGCTCACCACTCCAGATGTGATGTGGGTTTAATATACGCATAACATATTCAACGTTGATCTAGGGCAGTGCTTCTGAAAGTTTGATAAAGCCCATTAGAGGGCGCATGAGGCCTAAGGTGAAACGTACAGATAAAAGTGGATAAAGCCTAATCCAGGCCTGCAGGGGACGACGAAAGATTAAAGCTATTTAGGGAATGGAAATTAGGGAACTAATGACGTGTTCCTGTAATGGACCTGTTTTATTCTCGACTAATTTTAGACATATGAGTGGTAACTGACAATGTTGTGTTAGAAGGCGCTAGATATTCATTCCATAAATTTGAGAACCTCTGATCTAGGCGTAAAGGTTAAAGCATACGTCAGGCGGTAATCTCGTAGGCTTCAACAATATTCATTATAAGAGACTTTGAACTTGAAATAGAATTTAGGGTAAATGTTAACGAGTTGATGAAAGGATTTTACCCCTAAAGTGAGTGATTTTAGAAGTTATGTGGATAATATTCGTGGGATTCTCTTGGTACGTAAAGGTTACTAATTAAAATATAATTAATGTTTCTATAGTATTAAATAGCCGTGAATATATTAAATGAAATAAACAGATAATGTTTATATTTATTTATTATATTCATGCTAATTGATAAAGGATTTAATAACAACGATCTAATCAACAGATTATTACATTTATTTAGGCTTTGATGTTTACTTATGTTGACTTTTGACAACTGTTTTTTGACATCTCGCATTCTGTTCTATGAAATTAATCCCAAACTGTGTTATGAATTTCTGTTAGACCTTTAACATAAAGCAACAAAATGGTAACTTTCCGTGATCTAGCGACCCTGTAGTTATAATGGCCCATAACGCGCATAACGAGTGACTCATCTCGTTTCCTATCAGCCCCGCAGCGCCAGATGTCATCGAGGGGATGGAATTATCAACGTGTCGTAATTATAGCGGATAGATAAAGTTGAAGCACTTTTGAAATTATAGGGGTATTCATCCATTATTAAATAATTGCAGCCCACCCTGTACATATATTTTTTAATTAACGCATTCTTATTTCGGGATGCACATCCGCCGAATTCTAATAGGTTATTCCGTTTAATATTGTTTATTTTTTATTATTTAAGTGGAAATTTCAATTTTAATCATTCTGCCAGACAGTATAGAGGCTTTTTTAAAGGAGATAACGTTAAAGCAGATAAAAAACAGAATTACAAAGACGATAAGTAGCAACATCCGACTGAAATTTTAGCTTTTGATATCTGATATTGTAAAGAGTGATTACAAAAAAAAAGTAAAGCAAAGTCACATCTCTTTAAAAAAACAGGCGATGTGCAAGTTGAAATGTCACTGTACGTTGTAATATATCACAACGTCCTGTGTCCTGACACTCTTGACAGTCCTGACACCTATCGCACCGTACAACTTATCCGATGAGAACCGTCCTATTGCTCTTACGCTTAAACGAGATCTATTAGGAGCTTTGCTACAAGATAAAACGGTTTTGTCTTTGACAACTGACGTTCCATTTAGTTCCCCGCTTAGACCATTTCGAAAAATAATGTTTATTTTCACAGCTTCTGAATAGAACTCTTTGGTAATGAAAATCAAAGGATTCACGCCGTCATTGTTTGTTTGAGATGTAAGCCAAATATCCCATTCATAACGAATAGACAAGAGTAATGAGATAGTTTGAAAAGCGTTCGTCGGGCGTGACATACATAAAAGAGACTGGGTTTTGTTTGTGACTGCTTCGCCATACATTAGCTATTAGGGCTATAAAGATCCTTTCTTTGAGGTCGAATTGAAATACGCGAGATAAACACCCCTTTCTTAGGCTTATAAATCAACTATAATTCATCGTTTCCTTTGTTGTACATTGGAGATTATTTAAAATATGTAATGGGATGAATGTCTCAAGGAAAGCCAATGATAGTTCAGTCTACATTTTGAATTAATTAAGGATGGGATAATAAAAGCAAATCGTAAAGTAGCCGAAATAAAAACTAAAAAACGGACGAAGCTGAGTAAAACAGAGAAAGATCATTAGTGCTTTAAAGATAGACATAATGTGTAAGTAGCTTTTATGAAATAACCGACTATAATAAGAAAAGCTAAGGCAATGCGAAAAAATGAATAACTGTGGGTACCTACTTAGATACTTTTCGCGTCGATATAGGTACCTATTTCGTGATGCGCCTGGTAACGGTTGTATGAAAATTTTATCATAATAATTGTTACAATCTGTAACTAACTAACTTTACATACGATTTTGATGCATAAAGACTTCACTATTTTGAATGAAACATTTTTTTTATTATTGAAAAAAAAATGATTTCCATACCGAAGATCGACTTGACATTTCGACTTTTTTCACTTTAAAAATTTCTATGAGATATTGTTAAAATTCGATATTATTATTGAGAGGTAAAATTTTAAAGATTGACTTACACTAATAATGCACAAAAAATAAATACTTTGGTACCAACATATACATACCTATTCAAGAAATCCAGAAATCCACAACAAAAATAATACATACCTAGAAGGTACATTGTTGCCCTTTTTCTTTCTAAAATTAAATAGCAATTATAGCATATTTCCATTGAAAATAAATAAAACTATCGCAAGCCCACAATATATTGACTTTGTATGCACATGCCTCTTGACCACAATATTTTAAATCTCATTGCTGTTTTAATTTTAAAATACGTAGTCAAAGCTTTGACGGGAAACGTAACTTCGTTAACGAGCCTATGTAACAGCGAATGGCGAATAAACAGTAATAAGCCCATTTCAGGACTTTTTGCTTGTATTACAGTAGATGAGTACAGAGTATCG